>CANXYC012163718.1:0-45778 GCA_948193065.1 Aleurites moluccanus | reverse complement strand
TTCTTTTTATGTTTTTCTGAGATATATATATATATATATATATATATATATATATATATATATATATATATATATATATATATATATGGATCTATGATGTGCCATTTCTTATAGGCATTTTTGACTTCTAATTTCTAAACTCTGTATTATGATATTTGGTTTTTGATTCAACTTCTGATATGTATATGACTTTTGATTATTTGTGAATAATCTGACCTTTGTATTATGAATTTCATTTGTGATATATGTATATAAGACAACATTTGAACCTCTAATATAATTCTGAACCTCATGTATGATATATGCATAATTCATTGAGTTGAAGGCTCACCCCCCTTTTGTTGTGATTTTCAAGTGCTAGAGTCATCGGTCCAGAGACCGGAGATAGAATTTCTTGACTTTTTTCTCCAAAAAGCTATTTGAAAGTATAGATTATGTTTATTTTTTTTTTTGGATACATTTTTGTTAATGTTTGAGATGTAATTCTCTTAGAACTCTATATTATTTGAATGGTTGTAATATTTTTTTGGGTTATCACTTGTTCATCTTGGTTAAAGGTCCTTATGTCACACCCCAAATCCATGGTTCAACGATCCTAGGGCAAGGGTAGGTATAAGGCCACTGTACACTCGTAGAACCCTTAGCTAACCTGGATCAAACATACAACACATACTAGTATCATGCCAAACATCCATATCTTATATATATCTCATCAACCTGATATGACATTTCCTCTTGCTCCTTACCGATCAAAAGATAATTGTAACATCAATATGGAATAAGGACAAGTCTACAATGCTATCAATGGCAACAAAAGAATAAGTAATATCACACACATCTACGGAACTTCTAAAAGTATACTTCTCATATACATGAATACATATATATATAATTCAATTATTATCCAAAAATATTACATAAAAGAGTCTTCCTGTGAAGAAGGAAATCAAGAAACTCTGTCTTCAAGTTTAACTCTCTCTCGAACTAAGCTAGAACCTGAAATCCACAGAAGAGTGGTGAGCCTTCAACTCAGTAAGATGTGAACAATCATAATGAATAACATATATAGAATACTTAAATAGCAAATCTTGAATATGTACCAGGGTACTAGAAAGAAATCTTAACATATACATTAATATCACAAGTGCTTACAAAGGGTAGCACTATCCAATCATCTCATAATACATATATGACTATCAAATCATGATTCTTTTAAGAACATAAATGCCTATAAAGAATGACATTATCAAATAAACATAACATAAAACTAATATCATATCATAACGTTTGGGTAGTTTTGCTATCTTTACGTGACACGTATGCTTGCACAGGCATATGCCTAGAGCTCGTGATCCCCTCTAGGTGGAATACTGATATTATACCCTATCATCCAGGTTTCCTCTATGCACGTTGGACCAATGAATTAACTCTCATTGATAAAAGCGTTCTATAATGTATGTTCCGTGATATACATATCATGTATTAGTTCAACAGTAATTAAAAGTGATCAAGAGATCACAACATATGAATAACATATCATATTATGCATAACAAAGGCTCATTAATGAACTTGGTTCAAAGAAAATAATCAAGTCATTATTAATATTCAAAGATTCTATTTAAGGAGGGTTTCAATAAATTGAATTCATAAATAATATATACATATATATGAATATAATATACTTTAGCAAAAATTCTCATGTGGAGAATCATATATATGAAATGAAATCCACACTTACCTCTTAGCACTAAAAGCTTTCTAGCCAACCTCAACTCTTGCTGAAATCCAAAAGATCCTTAATTTCTCGAGTTCTCTTTTCCTAAATAAAAAATCTTCAAAATTCCAAAATTTAGGATTTTCTCAAAACAATCACATAAAATAATCCTCCATAAATTCTAAGCTCTTTAGAGTCTTTATAAATAAATTCTAGCATTAATTTAATCATTAAAAGAGGATGAAAAATAATTATTGAGAAATTTACTATTCACAGCACTATTCATCCAGAAATTATTAATCCTCGTACTGCTAAATCTAACAATAATTATTAACCATTAATGATCATAAAAGATCACCCATAACTTAAAAATAACTATTCTAGCTAACAAAAAACTTAACTCAAGCTAGAGAGAAGATTTGAGAAAATTACCTTATTTTCTCCTCCAATGAAATTTTGAAGAATTTAGCTTGAATTGATGCTCTTATAGTCTTTAATTTATGTTTTTTAGTATTAATAAAATTTAATTGGATTATTTTTTTTTTATTTTTGAATAAAATTTAATTGGATTATTAAAACCTTAGAAATGAAGAAAAATTGACTTAGGGTTGAGAAGAATAGGAAATGGAAAAGAAGAGAGAAGAAGAAAGAAAGAAAAAATGAAGTGAAGAGAAGCTACTTCCAAAAAAAATAAACCCAGAGTTTACTGTTTACATACATTGTTCATGGTTACTATTCACGTGCACTGTTTCCGAAACCATTTATGAGCACTGTTCATAGCCACTATTCATGTGACTGTTCATATGTACTGTTCACAGTCACTGTTCATGCGCACTGTTCACAACAGAAGCTGAAAATAAATTATTTCGGCAGCACATGCTAAATCAGCTCTATCTTGAGCTATAAAAGTCTAAATGTCTCGATTCTTTCTTCCACTTAAACTAGATACATGAGGCTACAACATATCTCAAATTATTTCTTTAAATCCTTGAACATAAATTCACAAAATTCTGCACAAATACAAACTCTGAAATTCAAATCAAAACAAATAAATCTCACTTCCAAAATAAACATTGCATAACAAATCTTATATACTTTATTATAAGAATTTCAGTATAGATATAAGCAAAAAAAAAATCTTAGGTGTTACATCTTATTTGCCTTTGATCTATGGTGAATAAGTTGATTATCTTTTGGGTGATTATATCATAGGTTGATGATCGTGTTTATGATTCAAAATTATGGATGGATATAAATGATTGTTTGTTATTGCCACAGGTTAGGTTGGTATGTTCTACGAATTTTTTATAGTCTTAAGCCTACCCATGCTCTAGGATCGTCACGTCTCCTATTTTGGGATGTGACAAAGGTGGTATTAGAGTTTAGGTTTGAAGTTATAGTTGATCTGTGGCAATGAGTGTCTGATTAGGAAAATTATGGAACATAGGAATTCTGTCTTATTAATATTCTATTATCGTTTATTGTGAATGTACATTTTTGTCTGATATAAATATAAATTATTTGTTTTGTTATCAATTATGATATACCTCCTAGACGTGTTCATGGTAGAGGTAGAGAACATGGTCATCCTAGGAGAAATGTTTCTTTTGAGGTTGGTTTTATTAGTCTAATAGGGATAATAAAGTTCCTCCAACACCTCCTTTGGATATGGTTCAAAGATTTGAGCGCTTAGAGCATAATTACATGATGATAGCTGAGTATATTGCCCAGCAGAGGCAATGGGTTTCTCTGGTACAGGTGGCTCTAGCTCCGCCGTCACCTAAGTTTCAGTAGCTCCTCCGATTGTTCCTTCTCAGCCACCTTTCGATCTGCAGGGCGAGTAAGTATTTTTTGAGAAATTTCTAAAGTTCAAGCCAGTAGAGTATAAAGGTGATATAGACCCTACTGAATTTTGGAAGAAGTGGAACATAAGACACAAATTTTGAGAGTTTTTAATAGGATGACTGTAGAGTTTGCGAGTCATCTTATGAAGGGTGATGCACGTGACTGGTTTAAGAAGAGTATTTATGGTTTACTTCTTGGTGATGGAGGGATTACTTGGGCTAGTTTCAAGGAGCTTGTGATGAAGAAGTTTCTTCCGGAATCAGTTAAAGAGGCTAGAATCTTGGACTTTGAGAGGCTTGTACAAACTCCTGATACGTCTGTATCTGAGTATGCTAAGAGGTTTGACAATTTGAGTAAGTTTGCTCCTAGTCTAGTGCTTGATGAGGTGACATAGATTCATTGATTCAGGAGGGGATTATTGACCCCAATATTCAAGATTTGTGCGATATAAGAGTTTGATTCTTTTTTTACACTGATGGATAAGGTAAGAGTTATCGAGAACCGAGAGATGAAAGCAAATTCTGCTAGAGCGCAGAGAAAGAAAGCAAATATTAGATGTTCATTCAAGTTGGATGGAGTGAAAAATATGGGTGTTTATCTTCAGGTTGTAATAATTTTTAAACCTTTCAAAAAAAATTTGTAATTATATCCAAACGCTCAAAATAAATTGTTTTATTTTAATTTCAAAATTTACAACTATACGTGAAAATTTCTTAAAAGTTACAATTATATATCCAAATTTTTAAAAAGTTATTATTTTTTTTTTTTCACATTATGGGTAATAACTAGTGGTGAGAAACAAATTGGGTTGAACATATTTAAATAATGACTGATGTATTTTTATAAGAGAATTGAAATAATATAATTTTGATCTGCAAGTGAATCGGGTTATCTATTAAAATAATCATCAAAAAGGTTATTGGATAAAATTTAGATTTCATTTATATATATATATATATATATATATATATATATATATATATATATATATATATATATATATTGAAAATGCACAGTTCATGCTCATATTATTAAGGTGCAAACTCTTCACATCTTCTACAACTAATATCTCAATATGAGTAGGGACTTCTCAAGATTGTATATTTTTATTAGTTTTAAAAAATAACTTTCAAATTTATAAAAAGAATTATACTATTTATTAATTTATTTAGGTCAAATGGGTTCGGTTAATTTAACAAGGCTTGTGGAGTTATTCATAATAAATTCAAATTATTTAAATTCAAATCATTTCGAGTTTCTTATAAATTTAAATAAATTAAAAGATAAATTTAAATAGAGGATTCAAAATTATTAAGAATTTGAGTTAACATTTGTAAATTTTTTTGTGAAATAAATTAATATTTGGTTCAGTTAATTCAAGATGAATGAAACTTACAAATATAAAATTCACTCAAAATTTATTTTATTCATTTATAAGATTTAAATTCACAATTTTATTTAAAAAAAATAAATATTTTATCATTCGAATCAACTCTTGAATTGGTTAATAATAGTCTTTCCTCATAATTTGGACATAAGTACTTCAAGCAAGATTGAAAATTTGAAACCACAAACACTCTTATAATGCTTATCCTTGCAATAGTTGTCTTATATCTCATATATATTTAATTTTTGAACTAAACCTATACCATACTGAAAGCTCAACCTAATTTAGAAAAAAAAAAAAAAAAAATCACATAAAAATAGAAAAAGTCTTCTCTGCAAGTCTTATTAGGAAAAAAATAAAATAAAAAAAACTATTAGTTACAGGAATCAAAAGAAAATTAATCATAATTTTGTTAATGTATTTTCTTTTGTTTGATTTCTAATATTAAATAACTATATTTAACTAAAAGTCTAAATTATTAGTGGAAGGCACAAACACAATAAAAGTTATTTATTATTGAATATGTAATAAATTAAACAAAAACTTGGCAAACAAAAGCTGCATACCCATGACAAATAAATAAAAATATATAAATAAATCTCAATCAAATCAGTAACGAACTCATAAAATTAATATTAAGTGGATCAATAATTAAAATTTTTTATATAGGTGAATTAAATGAAAATTAAACACTTTATACTATATAAAAAATTAAATTTAAATAGACTAAATAATTTTTTTTTTATAAATTAATGAAATTTTTCTTTTGATAAAGTGGTTTAAATCCAATTAGACCAACTAATCACTAGTCCCTGAGTCAAACTCAAAAAATTTAAATTATTATATGAGGGGTTCAAACACTATAAATCATTTTCTATTTTAGTGAGATATTTTCTTCAATATACATAATACATTAAGAAAATAGTAAGACTTAGTAAATAATATTTAAAAATTAAATGGAATCATTTAAAATCATTTAGTATATTAAGAGAAACAACTGAAAATGACTTAATAATAACTTTCATCAACTACAAAATATTCATGATAATTATTAATTGACTTTCAACTATATATTATTAATAATTCAACCAATTGAATCATGAATTTCTCTTTCCCTCTCAACTTAATTTATTAAGGATGACAAATAAATTTATAGATAGGGAGGCAACAGCAGTCAAATACATTGAATTTTTTACAATTAATTTAAGTCAAATTCTCCCAAAATTTTCCTGTTTGGCATTCTTGGTAATAAGTTTAAGTCAAGATGTCCATTTAGACTTAATATTTTTTTTTCTTAATATGATTAGATGATATTTTGTGTCAACTTTTCATGACATATATTTTGAAAATATATACCTTACCATGAATAAAGAATTAATTATTTTATTGATTATTGTTTATAATTAATATTAGTTTTTATAATTTGTGCAATTATATTCAATATAAATAAAATTATGATTTAATTTCTTTTATGTAATTATATAAATAAATTAATTTAATTTAATAAAAATTATAATTAAAAAATTACATAGAAAATGTCGAAATTAAAGAGAATAAAATAATAAAACTAATGCTCTTCAAATAAAAAAAATAATAATAAAACAAATGTATTATACAAAATGCAAAACAACCTTTAAAAATATTAACTCAATTCTATATGAGATTGTAAATAGACTTGCTTTATTTAAGATAATAAATTTCATATCAATTAAATATAAAATATTAAATAAATTTATATATAATTAGATTTTTTAATTTCAATAATTAATTTTTAAAATTAATATTATCAAAATTATATAAACTCTAATATTTTTAACATGGTATACAGTGAAAAAATGATTATACTTTAAAATTAAGTTTTCAATTTTTCTTTCAATATTTAGTATATTCTGGATTTAGTTTGATTTTAATTTTTAACCTGTAGTGAGTTTTTTCAATTCTCTTTCATCCGATAATAAACTTTTAAATCTATTTTTTTTGTCTAAATTAGGATTTTAATTTCATCCTAGATTGAATTTTTTTTAATTGTCAGCTAATTTTCATTATAAATTTATAAATATCAACTGAGTTTAATAAAAAATTATATTGTCACAATTGTCATTTGAGAAGGAGTGTTAAGATAATAAATTAAATATAATAATATTAACACTCTCAAAATTTTATGAACTTTCAACATTTCTAATAATTTTTTTTAATAATTAATATTTTTTTTAATAATTTATAAAGATTTAATTAGATTTCTATTAATCCAATAAGAAATTAATAATGCTAATTGATAAAATTGTTTAACATATAATATAACATCTATGGAGGGAATTCTAAAAATGTTGGGGCCGACGCAACCTCCCGCCCTCTAAAAATCTGTCATATATATATATTTACATGTAATTTAATTGTAGATGCTTATATAATTCAAACAATAGCTTTAAATTTTAACAGCGACTCGCCCACAAAAAAACAAAGAAAAAGAAAAAACAAACAAGAAGCAAGAACCTTGAAATGGAGAATACCCTAAAAAAAGTACCAACCAACATTTATACACATTGTAATCTAGCTAGGACAATGAGAGTTCATCTCATCTATTTCTACCCTATAATGGCTGACATTGAAGAACAAATTATTGTCCTACAAATTAGAACCTACCATAATTAATAACCTTATCTTTGTCAATTATCTTGAGTAAAAAATCAAATTATGTTAGAGATAAGGGACAGAAGTGAAAGATTGATGACAGCTAGGGATGAAGATATATGTAGATTCAGATATGTCTATATCACTTTAATAAAAAAAAAAAAAAATATTAATTTATAAAAAAAAATTTATTTGACTCATAAATTTAATTTTTTATATAAAAAATTTTTTGTTTAACTTTTTATAATTTTTTTTTTATTCACTTAAAATTAATTTTTTAATTTCATACCGTATATAGCTTTTCCAACCCTTTGATACAGATACAAAGCAATGAAAATATATATAAGCCCTTAATAAAGATGAAAATGATTTTTGTGGTTAGGATAAAAAAAAAACAAAAAATGGGTTCCACTTCATTACTAATATGAGATCAAAAGTTTGGTGGTTAGATCCTACAAGCCCTAGGTGAGTAGGGGAAATAAAATCTATTGTCATGTGATTCAATTAAAGGGGCCACAAAGCAAATATGAGCCAAGAACATAAGGTTTCATGGGCCAAACTCAAAGCAACTTGATGATCAAATATTCATAACATGAAAGAAATGGAAAATGCGAGGGAAAAATAAGTTTTTCTTGCTGTCTTTTTATTTTAAAAAAAATTATTTCTTAATTAAAAATTAGAAGGGGTGGATGAGATGAGAGAATCCCTCACCCACGTAACGAGTGAACAATTTTTCCATTTTTCATCTTTGTTAATTTTTTTCATGCGACTTTTTTTTACCAATTTACATATCGTTTAGATATCTCAACTGTATATATTATTGCACTTCCACTTAATGCATATTGTAGATGCATAAAATTAAATCTATAATTAATAAAAAGATTTAAGATTAATTTTATATTTTATGAGATGATTAGAGAGTTTTGATATGATGGATTTGGAGCAGCAGTGGAACCACATTAAGTCAAGTGGGGGTATATACTTCTTTGAAATTTGATTTTTTTAAAAAAATTTTTTTAAGATAAATTATTATTTAGCCTCTAAAATTTAATTTAATTAATATTTTTTATCATTGCATTTTGAAAAATTCATTAGTTAATTTCTATATTTTGATTATGTCAGTATAATTGGTCATTTTGTCTATTTTATCATTAAAATCCTATAAATATACTAAAATATTATTTATTTATACTTAAATTTTTAATCCAACAAAAATTAAATTTCAATATTTTTTTGTTGTGATAATTTTGTATGAAATGATAATTACAATTTGAATTTATGATTTTATTGAATTGTAAGATTAATACTAATCCAATAATTTAATTGCAAGTTTTAAATTTCACTAAAATAGTAATTAAATTTTAATCAAAGAGAAAATTTTTTGTTTGCACAAAGCTAAAACTTTACATCCAATTTTCAAATCAACAATATTATAAATTATGTTATAAAATTCACAGATAGATTGATAGAAATTTTCATTAAAAAAAGAAGCACATCAGTGAAAGAGGTAATGAAAACAATGAAATATTTTTTTTGTAATTGATACTCAAGAAAATAAGTAAGCAATAATATATCATTGTTATACAAATAATTTTCAGTTAATATTTCTTACTATCCCAAAGAGTATAAATTTTTTCAAACCCTCTCCTAATAGAAGCTGCAAACTCAGTTTTCCTCACCGTTGAAGATAAAGAGGTAAAAAAATAGAGATCAATAAATAGAGATCAAATCACCTAAGAAAGAAAATATTATCTAATAATATATACGGTTCTAATGTGGGTATTTATTTGTTCCTTTGAAAGGTAAACTGTTACAATCCAAATTCGGGGTCATGACCGGCGTACAGTTAGACCAAAATCTAACCATACAAACCTAATTATAATATTGTCAAATGATCATATAATAATTTATGAAGTCCTAATTAAAATGAATCTAACTTGAAATTTTACTTAATCTTCAATACTTTAAAACCAAAAAAATATATAAAAAAAATTGAAAGTACAACTATTTAATTAAATAATAACTAATAAACTTGTTAAGACCAAACAATTAATAAGTAACTCAAGTAAATAATCTAAAAATTCTATCAAACTCTAATTCTTCCTAATAGTCCAAAAATTATCTAAAAATATTAAAAACTATTTTCTAAACCTTGTATGACATCAAGGATGGAAGAAGAAAATTGCCTCGCTAATAATTTAATAATTTGCAAAATAAAAGTCTGTAGAGGAATAAGCATACATCACACTGCCCAGTAAGAATACATGAGATAAGGAACTTCCTAACCGTATTACTTACATTGAGCTATATACAAACATCATAAAAAAATTTCCAAGTATTTCATATCACATTTATGACAATGCAATAATTCATTTCAAATATTCACATTTCACATGACATATTCAAATAAGACCTTAAATTCAAATGTCAACTTTAAAATTTTCACAATCACCACCAACATCTAAGTGATTGTAATGCAACACGTATAATCAGAAAGACATTGCCATACTTGTCAAATAACATATAGGGCTCAAGTATCATTTATAAATGGGGCATTGTAAACAGGCTCGGTACACATACAACATATAAGGCATTTCAACCCGAATCATATAATAGCTCACAAATAACCTAGGTGCACTATAAAAAGTCCAAGTCATGGTCTTATCCCAACACAACACAATAATGCATATATAACATATTAATCATTTAAGCACATATCCAGTAATTCATTGTAGCAGTGAAACACATACACAAATAAAATATTTTGTTCCTTGACTTCTAATACACACAATATAACAACAGTTAATTTTTTTTACAACAAATATCTATTTATTCAATTACCAAGTATAACACACATGTTCTCACCTGATTGCAAATTAACTAAACAAAGCAACTCCTATCCTACTGATTCTGTTGATTACTCAAACCTCCACCTAAATACATATATATCATATTAACAACTTGGCCTAACTTTCTAATGATAATATGCGTTAATACATTTAAATATTATATTCTTTATGATATACAAATGATATACTGTCACGTCCCAATATTTAAAACATGACAATCCTAAAATATAGGAACAACCCATGGCAACCAAAACCTTTAGAACCCATGTTACATCTCATTTCCTCCACCTGTTATATTAGTTTCCAAATTCATTTCCATTCATTTATCATTCTCTATTCATTATCATAATAAGTCCAACATATTTCATATAAATATCACTTAACTATTATAAGCATATCTTAACATTAAGATTCACATAAGTACCATTTTTAGTTACAAACCATGGAGCAGCTAGAATTTTACAAAACATAACATTATACTGATATTTACATTATAAAATATTGATAGTCCTACAGAGGAAGAAAGTCTGGGAACCCGCCCTTTACTCCTAACATGAAAATATTTGACAACTAAAGAGTGAGTATAAATATACTCAGTGAGTTAAATATACATTATATTATATATGGGCTAGGTAGGTAGCAACAAAATAAGAAGAATAAGAATAGGTTTATAAATTGCACACCAAATCCTTTAGGTAAAAAAAAAAAAAAAAATAGATATCAACAATAAGTAATATTGAATAAATATATCAATGGTATCATATAAATGTAATACCCTAGGAAGTCATAACTTATATGCATAAATTAATTATCAGTATATGGTTTAAAGGAATTGAAATGATGGGAAATAATTTTAGAGACACAGTTAGAAAGCGAACAAATTACTTTTCCGGAAATCGGGAGTGTCGGGAACACTGCCGAGAAATTAGCTGTCCGGTCAACGGATGAATTTCTGATTCTGACTACAGATAAAGATCACATAAATGCATGTGTAATTTTGGTAAAAAGAAAGAAGTGAAAAACAGTTAGGAACACTGAAAAAGTAACCAATGGCAAAACCGTAAATAAATAAAACTTCGAGGGAAATAGTGGAAATGAGTCTGTCTGGGTTTCAGAATAACTCTGAAACTATTTTTATAAATAAGTATAAATTAAAATAAGCCTTTTGATTCCCACTTTGAAATCTAAATCCTGATAGAATTGTCAGAATAAATTACAGAAAAAGTTGGGATCACAGTATAATTACTTGAAAGTGTAAAGACTAAAATGTAATTTGCCATTATGATTTAATATATAAGCCATGCCTTAGTCAAATTTTTCCATCTTCTTCTTCTTACTCAAGCTTGGCCGAACCTATCCCTCTCCATTCTCCACCATTCTTCCATTAAATTTCTTAGAGAAAATCATAGAAAACTTAAGATTTTCATTAGTTCTTTCATCCTTTATCCTTAGTTTGCTTGAAATCACAAAGGAATTCAAAGGATTTTGGCAAAGGGATTTCAGCTCCTTCACCCATTTGAGGTAACCAATTAATTTTTTTGGTTTTATAGTTTATTTAGATGGTTTAGAAGTTGAATTGAATGGGTTTTAAGTTAGATTGCATCAATTAATGCAATTGGATAGAAATCCCTAATTTGCTTAACCTAATTGAAGTTGTATGATTGAGTTTGTTGATTTAGTATTAGGTTGTGTTAATTGATCTTAGAATATGTTTATTGGAGGCTATTAGATGACTAATTGATGGTTGTTTTGGGGTAGAAAACAAGAATTGCACAAGTTGTGCATTTTGCCTCCTTTGAAGCTTTGGATGGAAAATCAATTTTTCAAAGCAATTGGAAGCCTTAGGTGAGTTCTATATGCATCATTTAACATGTCTATTGCCTTAGAATTGAAATTGAAAACTATATGAATTTGCCCCATTTTGGCCGAACCATGTGTCACTATTCATGCCCTTATTTTTGTTTTATTTTTTTTTGTAATTCCCATGCCATTTTGATCATTTTTATGTTGTCTAATATTGTATATTTGATTCCTATTGTGTTGCCTACAATGTGAGCTTGTTGTTGGATGAATTGAGCATGCCAATTTTGCACCAAACCCTAACCTAATGGCTTGCCCTTTTATGCCCACCATGTGTTTGATGAATTGCCTAGTAGCAATTTTATAGGCCTATCGCATTTTTCCTCCATAGGCCTACCATTTGAATGCCATCGTTGCCAGCGACATTGGCATGCCAATTGGCCTACTGATTTCCTTTGCTGAGCCAACCTTTGTTCTATACCTTTGTTGTTTACTATACCGCTTATCATTGATTGTATATCATATATTGCAATGCCATTGATTCAATTGCTATTTGATTTGAAAGATATTGAGCTTATTGTTATTGATGATACCATTATTGTATAATGATGTCAATTGATATGATGTTCACTTGTATTGTCCTAAATGTGGTTTACCAGAGCTGTCGCTCTGACAGGGTAGTGGGTACATACTGTCAGTAATGTGCATATTGGCATTAATGCCCTAGCTAGGAAGGGTTATTGGTCCCGGCCATAAGACCTAATCAGTGTTATGCTTACTTGATATGAGATCGACTGTGTGATTACACATAGTCTACGTATTTCAGGGCCCTATATCCATCTTATCATATGATTCCATGTCATCGATATGACCATTGATATTCCTGTCAGTTTTTGATATTGATTCTGTAACCCATCATGATTGATATTATTTCCATTGCTCCTTTATTACTATGTATCATTGACCCATCCTATTTGATTTGAGATGTATATAGATTCACTATCTTATATACTCACTCTTTTATCTGTTTAACCATTTCAGGAGAGGAGTAGATTGTAGAATCTCATCTTCAGACATCCAAGGATTTTTGCTTACTATCATTTCATGTAAATATTATATATTCAGTATTTTGGTATTTATGTTCTAACAGCTCCATGGGGTATGTAAGTGTTAGTTAGGATATAAACATGTATATGTATGTGATGATATTTTAGGGTATATGATGATATTATGACAGGTTATAATGATTGTTACAGCCCACTGCACTAGATTACAAAAAGAATTGTAGAATGACAAAATGAATGGTAATTAAGTAAAATGAATAATTAATTGATGGTTATAGATCATGCATGTGATACTAGGTTCTACGGGTGCCGGTCGCCATTGGCATTTCCCGTATCCTAGGACCGTCGCGATCCCGAAATGGGTTTTGACAATAAATATGTAGAAATGACAGATAAAGAGTCTGGAACACATATCACATATAACAATCTCATATAAATTACATAAGGCGGGTCATGCCTTATGGCTAGGACATTAACTCTTCCCAGCTAGGATTACATTATTTATTGTACACAATGCCAATGGTACTCACCTACTACCCTATCGGTAAGGTAGTTCTATCAAATCAACATATAAATAGGCAAAGGGAAACATTAACAATATCAGTTAATCATATGGTACAATGAATCGGTCAATAAATATATAGGTTACTCAATGATCAATCGGTATCAACATATATCAGTATACAAGTCATAGGTTCCATAATTGGTACAACAATTGACATGGTACTTAAGTAAGGGTTAGGTTCAAATGAGGCCATCCAATATCATTTGCGTTGGCATAATTAGCTATCCAACATCACTGGCGATGATGGCATTGGCTTTGGTAGGCTATTGAAATTTCATTGATGCATTTTGTCGCACACTTGGTGTGCATAACTTTAAGGTCATTTTGGTTAGATTTTTGTGCAAGTTTAGCAAAGGCCAAAGTTTTCGTAACAAGCTCACATTGCAAAGAATATAATGGCAATAACAAATACATCAATTACACAAAGTAAAACATGGAAAATATAGCTTGAAATAAGGAAGAAATACAAAAGGAAATGGGAATGGGTGATTCGACCAAACATGGCCATCTCAAATGGGCTTCTGTAATTCATGTAATGGTTATAAACATAGAAAATGATATATAAATAACTCATCTTAATTGTTAAATTAGCCAAAACTCTTCAAATTGACTTTCAAAGTTCCAAGTAAGCACTTATGCCCCAAGTTTTCCATTTCCATCATCTTTTTCATTTTCTTTTTGTACTACAATCAATTAAATATCATATTAATAGTTAATTCTAGTATATTTTCTAATTATTAGACTGAATTTATATTTTTCCCAAATTATAGGGTTTTAATTCTAAAGTTTTCCTTTAATGTTCACTATTGGTAGTCTTGATTAATTTTCTATTATCTTGAGCAACAAATGTCCAATTACATTGATTCTTTTTCCTACTTAAACTAGACATCTAAATTTAAACATATCCAAAATTCAAATTAATTCAAATACTACACAATTTATGGTGATTATTCGAATTCAGCCTTATTGTCTTGTAACTTTCATCCAAGCAGGTTCCAACAACATGATTGTAACTCCATATATATATATATATATATATATATATATATATATATATATATATATATGTAATGCTAAAACTATTTTACAAGAATTTAGATAAGACATAAGCAAATACTTTTTATATTTAACACTTTTCCTAATTCAGACTCTAAAACTATTTTACAAGAATTTAGATAAGACATAAGTAAATACTTTTTATATTTAACACTTTTCCTAATTCAGACTCTAAGGTCTTTAAATTATTAAAACACAGTAGCATTTTCTGTTGAGCTTTCCGTCTGAGTTGATTTTAGTTATTTCCTAATATCTTATTACTCACTTTGAATTTTACCAAACTATTTTACTGACATATATTAAAGACCTAAAGTTACAACTTTCATGTTTTGTACTTTCCAAAATTCATTTCTTAAGACCATAAAATCAGAGGTGTAACTTTCTATTCTAAACTAAATTTATATGCAGGAAACCGTAATCCAAGATTTTACAACTTCAAACTCTAGTTTTCCATTCTTCTTACTATATATTTTTTATTTTAATTCAATAATATTTTAAGATTACAAATTATATGTACAAATTATAATATAAGGATAAGAATTTACCTTAGAACTTGATGTATTTGTAATACCTATTATATATGTATATATTATTTTTTTTTTTATTATTATTGTATGTTTGTTGAATTGATTGTGGTTAGACTAATGATTCGAGGAATTCAGAATTTGTATTTAGGAAGGATTTTGTGAGGCAGATTTTAGGATTTTAAGGAATAATTTGGGAAAGTGTAAAACATAAAATTTGTAGATTTATATCTTATCTTTAGGTCTATAAAATGGTTTTGTGAAATTTTGTGTGTGTGAGGAGCTATGCCTCCTCGACCAGGACTTGTCTAGTTCACGATTTTCTGCAGGAAATCTGAGAATGTTTATTTTTCTGAGATGTTTCAGGCTGAATGAGCCAAAAGTGTAAATATGAGAAATGTTCCTTTATATGTTATACTATTGGATGTAAAATTTCAGGGGAATTTGATAAGTATAGCTCAGTTGAGATTGAAATTAATCAGACCTGTTCGAATGATTTTAGGCAGTAAAGTCAGGGTGAACTTTAGAAATTGGCATATGTTGGACGTTTGAGTAGATCTCCTTTTGATTTGAATTTTGGATATGTTGGACCTCTGAGTGTCTATTTTAAGTGACAAAAAGAATTAAGAAGTTTAGATGTCTTTAGCTCATTTGCGAGCTAGTTTAATAAGAATTGGCAAAGTGGGATTACAGAAGCGGCAATTGGCGAAGTGGAATTGCCGAGGTGGCAATTGGTGAAGTAGAGAATTAGCGAAGTGGGATTGCTGAGGTGGCAGTTGGAGAAGAGGAGAATTGGCGAAGTGGGATTGCCGAGGTGGCAATTGGCGAAGAGGAGAATTGGCGAAGTGGGGTTGCCGAGGTGGTAATTGGCGAAGAGGAGAATTGGAAAAGTGGGATTGCCGAAGTGACAATTGGCGAAGAGGAGAATTGGCGAAGAGGAGAATTGGCGAAGTGGGATTACCGAAGTGGCAATTGGCGAAGTGGAATTGCCGAAGTGGCAATTGGTGAAAAGAAGAATTGGTTAAGTGGGATTGCCAAAGTGGAATTTTCGGAGCGGATTGGCGAGGCGAGTTGGCTAAGCGGAATTGAGAGGCAGTAGCCTATTTAACCAAATATCCAGTAGCCATTTTCACAATTTTCTTCTTCTCTCTTTTCTTCGTTCTTCTTCATTTCTTCTCCTATTTTTGTCAAATCTGTCCCATTTGATTCCTAATGCATTAATACTCAGAATTAATGCATTAGATCATTACATTAGAAGCATTCCAAGGCTATGTTTCTCATTTTCAAGTCAGATTTTTCAAGAACTCAGTTTTGAAAAAAAAAAGGTAATTTTCTTCAAATTTCATTTTTTTCTTTAGATTGAGAATTTCTAGTAATTAGAATAGTTATTTATAAGTATATAGAGTTTATTATAAGTGATTAAGACTATTAATTTTGATTAATATGGAAGATATCAAAATTTATAAAATTTGATAAATAGTGACGTGAATAGTAAATACGTTTTAAATTTCAGATTTTTCTTTAAGGAATAAATTAAATTGATGTTAGGAAACTATAATAGAGACTATAAGATGGTTAAATTATAAGGAATCATATTATGTATTATTGATTAAGGAAGACCATAATTTTGAATATTTGGGGAAACTTCCATAGGAGAAGAGAACTCAAGAATTTGAGGAGATTATTGAATGAACAAGCTATTGAGGGAAATACAAGAATAAATTTGTATAGAGGTAAGTATAAACTTTGCATATGCATATTGTTTCTTTGAGATTAAATGTTCAATCCTTCCTAATAATTATCCATATGAATATCATGTTTCGAAATATTGTATTATGTACCTACATTATGAAATTCCCTTAAATGTTCTTAAGCAAATGAAAAATTTGTTCCATGTGATTACTATATTGAAAATGACTTGGTCATTCTTCCTTGGACCGAGTTCATATGAGACCTAATTGTTAATTTGAATAAATTTATGTTATATGTTGATGGTCTTACGACCAATATGATTCTTATGGAATTCAAATTATATGACCCATGATATATTTATGTATAGAACGCTTTTCCCAATGAGAGTAAATTCATTGGCCCATTGTGCACTTTGGGAACCTAGCTGATAGGATTTTTATCAGTGTTCCACCTAGAGGGGACCATGAGCTCTAGGCATATGCCTGGCCAAGCATATGTTTGCGATGAGGTAGCAAGACTATTGATGCGCTTCGTTGTGATAAGGTAGTAAGGCTACTGATGCACTCTGCAGTTCTATCATATGATTTGACAGTGTTATTCGATTGTGAGCACTTATGTTCTTGTAAGCTTAACCTTATGATATTTCCATATTCATGTTCCTTTGACTTGATCTATACCATACATGTTTATATCTTACTGAGTTGAAGGCTCACTCATCTTCTATGGATTTCAGGTGGTAGTGTAGCTCGAGAGGGAGCTAATATAGAAGATAGAGCTTATTGATTCATTCCTTCAAGAAGACTCTATGTAATTCTTTTGAGATATATATATTTTTATGTTCAACAGTTTGTATTATGGTATTGTATGAAAAAGGAGTATACTCTAGAGCTTCGTAGTTAGATGTTGAGGATAATATTATTTTGATGTCTGAACTGTTACAATTGGGCTGCCCTTGTTCCTTATTGATGTGGGATGTATCTTTTGATCCGTAAAGAATAAGAGGAAATTCTATAATAATATATATATGTAAATGTATGAATGGTGATTTCATGAATCATAGATATAAACAATTATAATGATAACTATATATGTTGTGGATATGTATTGTGTATGAGATCTAGGATATGAGTGTTCTACGGGTTTATGGTGGCCTTAAGCCTACCCTTTCCCTGGGACGGTTGCACCACTAGAGTTGGGGTGTGACAGTATTGTTGGATGATTTGGTTGAAGATGAGGAAAAATTTTGGAGAAGGAAGCTTTGGTGAATTTGGCCACCATTCAAATGATGAAGAAGATGGAGCAAAATTGTAGGTTCTAGTAATTTTAAAGATATTTAGATATGGGACTTATCAAGAAGTGCATTTTCTATTTTGCCCTTGCTTAGTTTCCTTATTTATAGTTATGCCACTCGTGATTTCTAATAATTTTCAAGTATATGGAAAAAATTTCATTACACTTTTTAACTTTATTTAACTCATCAAATTTAATTTATCTTAAAATGGAGTAAGCAATTTAATATATTAGGGTTTATGGATAAAATTTTAGGTTTATGAAAGTTTACGGGCAATTTAGTAAAAAAATAGCATAATAATTAAAATCAGAAATACAAAAACATATACTTAGTTTCAGTATTGACAGTGAGAAGTGATTTGTGTTATTTTTTGCTTTTGTTTTATTTAATACTATCCTAGGGTATGATCCTGAACTTTGGATAGGAAATTTTCAATTTACCCATGACTTTCCACTTATTTATAGTTTTGCCATTCTTTGATTTTCTATCACTTTAGTTTCACTTTTCCATTTTTTTTTTTTTTTTATCATCACCTAGCATTTTGTTAATCCTATGGTTGCTCACTTGTCAAGGTTTAATATTTCTAGATTTGAAATGGAATTATCTTGTTGTGTTAGAAAACTTCTATAAATACTTTAGATCAAAATTGGAAAAAAATTTCCTAATATTTATGGTATATTCTAGGGTGTTACACTCTATCCCTTTTAATAAAATTCATCCTCGAATTTTCAATCAAACTAGTTCTTATTTTATGTATGGTTGACAACGCATCTATCTTATCTATTTGATAGTAGTCTCTGATAGTAATGGACATTTTTGTTCAATTTGTAATGTTAAAAGCAATGAATTTACAATAGATTGAGGAATTTGGATAAGAATATGAGATAATAATTTCAAAATTTTTTAATTACTTATGTATTATTGACTTTATGAAATAGGCAAGAGAAATGTTTAATGTTTGTTATATTTTCTCTCCATCTTTCGTTGTAAAGCTTTGAAAAATTTATTTTATCTCTCTTTGAAAAGTGCTTTAGTCATCCTTTTTAAATTTTGGATTTTGTTTACTATTATTTTTGTCTTTTAGGAAAGGTTTTATTTATTCATTCTAATCTCTACATACCTCAAATTACTATATATAAATTATTATACCTATCATATGTAATACCCAATAATAAATATTTGATTTTTATTTGATTTTTTTTTCTGATTTTTTTTAGATGTTGTGGATAGATTAATGTCTTGGAGCAATTTCAGAATTTTTGGTATAAATGAAGGATTTTTATGAGTTAGTTTTGTGATATTAAAGGAATTAATTAGAAAAGTGTAAATCATGTGAGTTGCAGATTTTTGTTATATACTATCTATAAAATCTATAAAATTATTTTGGAAATTTTGTGTGTGTAAGGAGATATGCTCCTCAACCAGAATTTTTTTGGTTTTCTTTTCCTGCAGAATTCTGAGTCAGTTTGTTATTTTCTGGAAATAATAGAGGCTGTTTGAGTTAAAAGTATAAATAGGAAAATGTTCCTTCATGTATTATATTAATGGTTGTGAAAATTCAATGAGATTGGACAATTGTAATTCAAGAGATTGCTAATTTAATCAGACCTGCTTGGATAATTTTTGGCGAGTAAAGTCTGGGTGAATTTAGAAATTCACTATAAATTTTTTAGATCTCTTTTTGATTTAAATTTTAGTTCTAATGGACCCCTGAGTGTCTATTTTAAGTGACAAAAAGAATTAAGGAATTTGGGTATCTGTAACTCAATTGCGAACTGGTTCAATGCGGAGTGATAAGGAAGGTTTTTCAGCTCGGCAGAATAGGTAGTGCGAGGTGGTTCCTCGATTTCAAAAATAGTTAGAGGCTGATCGAGCTGGAGGGGTAAGCATGGAATTGTAGCCTGTGTGTCTAAGTTAACTGGGGAAAAAGAATCAGGACAATTGGACTTCTTTATCTCGCTCGCGAGCAATTTTAGTGCGAGGTGGCATATGCGAAGTGGGATATGCGAAGTGACATATGCGAAGTGGCATATGCGAGGTGGCATATGCAAAGTGGGATATGCGAAGTGGCACATGTGAGGTGGCATATGCGAGGTGGCATATGTGAAGTGGGATACGCAAAGTGGGATATGTGAGGTGGCATATGCGAAGTGGCATATGTGAAGTGGGACAGGTGAAGTGGGATTGCAAAGTGAGTCTAGCGAAGTGGGAAGCTGAGAGGCAGTAGCCTATTTTAAGAAGAGATGCAGTAGTAATTTTCACTATATCTTCTTCTTCTCTTTTCTTCGTTCGTTCTCATTTCTTCTCCTATATTTCTCAAATCTGTCCCATTTGTTTTTAATGCATTAATGCTCAAAATTAATGCATTGGATTATTAAATTAGTGCATTTAAGGCTTTAATCATTATTCTCCAGTCAGATTCTTCAAGAACTCAGTTTTGGGGGAAAATAAGGTAATTTTCTCATTTTTTTTTAGATTAAGAATTTTGGTAGATATAATAGATCTATATGAGTATATAGACTCTATTATAAGTATTTAAGACTATTAATTTTGATTAATATTCAAGATATCAGAATTTATGGAATTTGATGAATAGTGACATGAATAGTAAGTAGATTCTTAAACTTCAGATTTTCTTAAGAGATTAATTAAATTGATGTTAGGAAACAATAATAGAGGTTGTAAGATGATTAAAATTATGGAGAATCATATTATGTATTGCTGACTGAGGAAACCCTAATTTTGAGCATTTGGGGAAATGTCATAGGAAAAGAGGATTCAAGAAATTAAAGGAGAATTATTGACTATACAAGTAACTGAGGAAAAATTCAAGGATAAATTGATTTGAGGTAAGTATGAACACTGCATATGTATATTGCTTCTTTGAAATAAATTGTTCAAGCCTTCATAATGTTCACATATATGATTCACATGTTATATGATATTGTATTACTGACCTATTAATTGAAATTCCCATGATATTCTCAAACAAATGACAATTTGTTCCATGTGATTACCATATATATATATATTGTAAATGACTTGGTCATCTTTCCTTGGATCAAGTTCATATGAAACCTACTTGTTAACTTGACTGAATTTATATTATATGTTTATGGTCTTATGACCAATATGTTTTCTTGTGAGATTGCAACCGTATGACCCTATGGATAGAACGCTCTTCCCAATGAGAGTAAATTCATTGGTCCATTGTGCACTTTGGGAACCTAGCTAATAGGGTTTTTATCAGTATTCCACCTATAGGAGACCATGAGCTCTAGGCGTATGCTTGGCCAAGCATGCATTTGCGATAAGGTAGCAAGGACTACCAATGTGCTCTGTTGTGATAGGTAGCAAGGCTACTGATGCACTTTGCAGTTCTATCATGTGATTTGACAGTGTTATTCGATTGTGAGCACTTCTGTTCTTGTAAGCATAACCATATGATATTTTCTTACCCATGTTTCTTTGGATTGACCTTTCTTTGGATTTATCTTTATATTGCATGTTCATATCTTATTGAGTTGAAGGCTCACCCCTCTTTCTGTAGATTTCAGGTGATAATGTAGCTCGAGAGGGAGCTAATATAGAAGACCGAGTTTCTTAATTTATTCCTCCAAGAAGCCATCATTGTAATTATTTTGATATATATTCATTGAATTGTATTATGGTATTGTATGTATGAGGAGTATACTCTAGAGCTCCGTAGTTAGATATTAAGGTTGATATTATTTTGATGTCTGAACTGTTATATTTTGGGTTGCCCTTGTTCCTTAGTGATGTGGGATGTATCTGTTGATCGGCAAGGAACAAGTGGAAATTATATGATGATGAATATTTGTAATGATAACTATATTTGGTATGAATATGTATTATGTATGAGATCCAGGATATGAGTGTTCTACGGGTTTATAGTGGCCTTAAGCCTGCCCTTGCCCTAGGACTGTCGCACCACTAGAGTTGGGTATGACAGAGGTGGTATCAGAGCTATAGGTTTATAATCCTTAAGATAGAAGATAGATAGATGTGCATGAGCCCTAGTATAAGTGTTGATTAAGATAACTACGGAGCATTTGATTCATGTCACGTTAATGTTGTGTATTCCTTTGGTATAGACCTGCATTAATCTTGTGTTTGAGTCTAAGTTTGCTCTGTTTCTCTTATCAGTATCGAGATGCCTCCACATCGTGGTAGAGGACGAGGTCGAGGTCATCCTAGGCAAGATTTTCCTTCTGAAGAAGGTTTTGTGGGTGGAAATGGAGGAAATGAGGCTCCTCTTGTGCCACTAGTAGATGTGGTTAATATGGCTCATCAATTGGAACAGCTACAAAGGAATTATACAATGATAGATGAATTCATTACTCAGCAAAGACAACAGCAAGTACCTCCGGTACAAGCTCCAGAGATTCCTGTTCCTCCAATAGTTCCACCACCCATTGTATGTCAAGAGGAAGAGGTATCATTTGAGCGATTTCTTAAGCTTAAGCCCTCAGAGTATAGAGGTGAAGTGGATCCTACAGATTTTTTGGAAGAAATTGAAGAGAAAGTACAGATTCTGTGGATTCCCGATATAAGAGCTATAGAATTTGTAGGGTATTTGATGAAAGCCAAGGCTAAGGATTGGTTCAAGAGAAGTATTTTTGGTATGCTTCGGGGAAATGAAGATCTTTCTTGGGAAAGATTCAAGGAACTGGTGATGAATGAATTTCTTCCAGAAAGTTTGAGAGAAGCTAAATCAATAGAGTTTGAGAGATTGGTTCAGACCTCTGGTATGAGTGTTTCAGAGTATGCCAGGAAATTCAGTCAGTTAAGCAAATTTGCTCCTGCATTAGTGCCTACAGAAGCGACACGGATTCAGAGGTTTCGTAGAGGATTAGTGGCTCCACTATTTAAACTCCTAGCTGCTCTTGAGTTTGATTCTTACTCTGAATTGGTGGATAAATCTAGGATAATTGAGAATATAGAGATGGAAGCTCGATCCGAAAGGGTTGAGAAGAAGAAATTTAAAGTAGGTAGTTCTTCTAAACTAGAAAGTGGGATGAAGAATATAGGAGTGGCTCATTAGTCAACTTCTAGGAGTGAGTATAGAGGACCTTCAGAAAGACCACAGTAGAGTCGGACTACTCCTGGACCCACTTCTCAGATGAGTCATGGTTTAGCTAGCTTTGCACCATCCAGGACTCCTAAACTTTTGTGTTTTACATGTGAAAAATTTCATAATGGCCCATGTCATTATGCATCGGGAGCATGCTTTAGGTGTGGACAACAAGGTCATTTACTCAAGAATTGTCCACAACCACCCTTTGGAGGCAGACCTCACGCTTCTCAGGCTACAGTTCAGATGAGTAGGGAGAGGAGTATTAGTCAGCAGCAAGGTACAGGCAGAGGTATTTTGGGCAGGACTGTTGAGGCTGGCAGAGGGTTAGGACAACATATGGCTCAGGCTTCAGGATCAACTCCCATGAGTAGAGGTAAAGGCAGAGTTTTTGCTTTAGCATAGCATGAGGCCTAGGCATCTAACACGGTTGTTACAGGTATTCTCTCGATCCAAGCTTTGAATGCTAGAGTGTTGTTTGATTCAGGAGCTACACATTCCTTTATGTCATCATGTTTTGCTAAAAAATTGCATGTGCCTTGTGAATTGCTTGAAAATATGTTGGTTGTTTCAACTCCTTTAGAAGAAGAGATTGAAGTTCAGAACTTTTATCCATCATGTGTGATTAGCATAAGAGGCAAGAACTTGGATGTAGATTTGATTGAATTGCCTGTATTGGAATTTGATGTAATTTTGGTCATGGACTGGTTGTCCAAGTACTATGCTACTATTGATTGCAATGGGAAGAAGTTAGTCTTCAACCCATCTTCGGGTGAAGAGTTTGAGTTTCAAGGGGAGCTGAGTGAAGTACCATACAATGTGATATCTGTCATTGGGGCAAGAAGGTTATTAAGAAAAGGTTGCCAAGGGTATTTGGCTTATATCCGGGATACTCATAAGGAAGTGAGAGATATGGAGCAGGTACCAATAGTTCATGAGTTTCCGGAGGTATTTCCTGAAGAATTACCAGGGTTGCCACCGAATAGAAAGATAGAGTTTGGTATCAAGTTGCTACCTGACACGAGTTCGATTTCTATTCCTCCATACCGTATGGCACCAGTTGAGTTGAAAGAATTGAAAATCCAGTTGCAAGATTTGCTTCATAAGGGATTCATTAGACCTAGTAGTTCGTCATGGGGAGCACCTGTACTTTTTGTGAAGAAAAAGGATGGTTCTATGAGATTGTGTATTGACTACAGGCAGTTTAACAAGGTTACCATAAAAAACAAGTATCTTTTACCAAGAATAGATGATTTTTTTTATCAGTTGCAGGGTGCAAGTCATTTCTCCAAGATAGATTTGAGGTCGGGTTATCATTAGTAGAGAATTCGAAATGAGGATATAACGAAGACGGCCTTCCAGACCAGATATGGACACTATGAGTTCTTAGTGTTGCCATTTGGATTGACTAATGCACTAGCTGCATTCATGGATTTAATGAATAGGGTGTTCAGGCCATTTCTAGACAAGTTTGTCATTGTATTCATCGATGACATCCTTATATATTCTAGAAGCAAGGAAGAGCATGAAGAACATCTTTGGATTGTAGTGCAAACCTTGAGGAAGCATGAGTTGTTTGCCAAGTTCTCCAAGTGTGAGTTTTGGCTTGATAGTGTTTCTTTCCTTAGGTATGTGGTGAGTAAAGAAGGACTTAAAGTTGACCCGAAGAAAGTGGATGCATTCCTTAATTGGACTAGACCCAAAAATGTTTCAGAAGTTAGAAGTTTATTGGGTTTGGCAGGGTATTATAGGAGATTTGTGCAAGATTTCTCCAAGATTGCAACACCTTTGACCAAGCTTACTCAGAAGCAAGTGAAATTCCAATGGACAAACGCTTGCGAAGGAAGTTTCCACAAGTTGAAGACTTGTTTTACCACAACACCTATCCTAGTTTTACCATATGGTGAAGGAGGATTTGCGGTGTATTGTGATGCATCGAAAGTAGGGCTTGGTTATGTGCTTATGCAGCATGGTAAGGTCATAGCCTATGCTTCGAGACAGTTGAGAAAGCACAAGGTGAATTACCCTACGCATGATTTGGAGATGGCTGCAGTAGTATTTGCATTGAAGATCTGGAGACACTACCTGTATGGAGAGAAGTGTGAAATCTTCACAGATCATAAAAGCTTGAAATATATATTTCAGCAGAAAGATCTTAACCTTAGGCAGATAAGGTGGGTTGAATTGCTTAAGGATTATGACTGTAAAATATTGTACCATCCAGGAAAAGCTAATGTAGTGGCAGATACATTGAGTAGGAAGTCTTTGGGAAGCTTAGCCTATATCCAAGTGAGTAAAAGATCTCTGGTAAGAGAAGTGCAAAGATTGCATGAGTTGGGAATTAGTTTGAATCTGTCAGATTCATAAGTACTTTTGGCTCATTTCCAAGTCAAGCCGGTTCTTGTTGATCATATAAGAGAAGCACAAGATAAGAACCCTGAATTGGTAAAGCTAAAGAATAATGTGGGGACAGAAGGATCTTCCCGCTTCACCATAGTTGATGGTGTATTGAGACTGGGCAATAGATTATGTGTTCTAGCTATGGATGGATTGAAAGATGTGATTCTCAAGGAAGCTCACCATTCTAACTATAGTGTGCATCTAGGTACAACAAAGATGTACCACGACATCAAGAGTTCTTACTGGTAGAGTGGAATGAAAAGAGATGTCGCAGAATATGTAGCAAAATGTCTAACCTGTCAGCAAGTTAAGTTTGAGCATCAAAAGCCTTCTAGATTACTTTAAGAATTACCACTGCCAGAATGGAAATGGGAGAGAGTGACTATGGATTTTGTGGTTGGATTGCCAAGGACTTCAAGAGGCCATGATTCAATATGGGTTATTGTTGATAGATTAACCAAGTCAGCTCACTTCTTGCCAGTCAAGACGACTTATACAGCTCCGCAATATGCGCAGATTTATATCGATGAGATTATCAGGCTACATGGAGTTCCAATTTCGATCATCTTAGATAGAGGTACTCAGTTCACCTCGAGATTTTGGCAAAAATTACAAGAGTGCTTGAGTACACAGCTTGAATTCAGCACAACATTTCACCCCCAAACAGATGGGAATTCAGAGAGGACCATCCAAACTCTAGAAGACATACTAAGGATGTGCACTCTAGATTTTGGAGGAAATTGGGATAAGCACTTGCCATTGATAGAGTTTGCCTACAACAACAGCTATCATTCCATGATTCAGATGCCTCCTTACGAAGCATTATATAGCACGAAATGCAAATCTCCCTTGTGTTGGGATGAGGTTGGAGGAAAATATATCCAAGGACCATAATTGATAAGATATACATCAGAAAAGATTTTGCTGATCCGAGAGAGATTAAAAACAACTTTTAGCCGTTAAATGAGTTATGCCGTTCCAAAGAGAAAAGGCCTTCAGTTTTTCATTGGAGATCTAGTGTTTTTAAAGATCTCCCCAATGAAAGGAGTTTTAAGGTTTGGCAAGAGAGGCAAGTTATCTCCATGATTTATTGGACCCTGTGAAATTCTAAGCAAGGTTGGAGAAGTTTCATACAAGTTATCTTTGCCGCCTAGAATGGATAGTGTGCACTCGGTATTCCATATATCGATGCTTCGGAAGTATGTCACCGACCCTTCTCATGTGCTGCAAGTTCCAGCAGTGGACCTTCAACCAGATTTGACGTATAAAGAGGTTCCAATTGCCATTATGGACCGAATGATCAAAAGGCTAAGAAATAAAGATATATCAATGGTTAAGGTTCTATTGAGGAATCAAGCTATGGGAGAGTGTACTTGGGAGAGTGAGCAGTCTATGCTAGCCAAGTATCCTCGTTTATTTCAAGTTTAAGGTAAGTTCTTTAAATTCGAGGACGAATTTATTTAAGCGAGAAGAATTTAATGCCCAATAATAAATATTTAATTTTTATTTTATTTTTATTACTGATTTTTTTTAGAAGTTGTGGATAGATTAATCTTTTGGAAAAATTTCCGAATTTTTGGTATGCAGGAAGGATTTTTATGAGTTAGTTTTGTGACTTGAAAGGAATAAATTAGAAAAGTGTAAATCATGTGAGTTGCAGATTTTTTTATATACTATCTATAAAATCTGTAAAATTGTTTTGAAAATTCTGTGTGTGTAAGGAGATATGCTCCTCAACCAGAAATTTTTTGGTTCTCTTTTTCCTACAGAATTTTGAGTCAGTTTGTTATTTTCTAGAAATGATAGAGACTGTTTGAGTTAAAAGTGTAAACAGGAAAATGTTCCTTCATGTGTTATATTAATGGCTGTGAAAATTCAATGAGATTGAATAATTGTAATTCAAGAGATAGCTAATTTAATCAGACCTGCTTGGACAATTTTTGGAGAGTAAAGTCTGAGTGAATTTAGAAATTCACCATAAATTTTATAGATCTCTTTTTGATTTGAATTTTTGTCATGATGGACCCCTGAGTGTCTATTTTAAGTGACAAAAAGAATTAAGGAATTTGGGTTTCTGTAGCTCAATTATGAGCTCGTTCAGTGCGGAGTGACAAGGAAGTTTTTCCAGCTCGGCAGAATAGGTGGTGCGAGGTGGTTCCTCGATTTCAAAAATGGTTAGAGGTTGATCGAGCTGGAGGGGTAAGCATGGAATTTTAGCCTATGTATCTAAATTAACTTGGGAAAAAGAATCAGGATAATTGGACTTCTTTATCTCGCTCGCGAGCAATTTTAGTGCGAGATGGCATATGCGAAGTGGGACATGCGAGGTGCCATATGCGAGGTGATATATGCAAGGTGGCATATGCGAAGTGGCATATGCGAGGTGGTATATGTGAAGTGGGACATGTGAAGTGGGATTGCAAAGTGAGTCTGGCGAAGCGGGAAACTGAGAGCCAGTAGCCTATTTTAAGAGGAGATGTAGTAGTAATTTTCACGATATCTTCTTCTTTTCTTTTCTTCGTTCATTCTCATTTCTTCTCCTATATTTCTCAAATCTGTCCCATTTGTTTTTAATGCATTAATGCTCAAAATTAATGCATTGGATTATTAAATTAGTGTATTTAAGGCTTTAATTATCATTCTCCAGTCAGATTCTTCAAGAACTTAGTTTTGGAGAAAAATAAGGTAATTTTCTCCAAACTTCATTTTTTTCTTTAGATTAAGGATTTTTGTAGATAGAATAGATCTATATGAGTATATAGACTCTATTATAAGTATTTAAGACTATTAATTTTGATTAATATTCAAGATATCAGAATTTATGGAATTTGATGAATAATGACATGAATAGTAAGCAGATTCTTAAACTTCAGATTTTCTTAAGAGATTAATTAAATTAATGTTAGGAAATAATAATAGAGGCTGGAAGATGATTAAAATTATGGAGAATCATATTATGTATTGTTGATTGAGGAAACCCTAATGTTGAGCATTTGGGAAAATATCATAGGAAAAGAGGATTCAAGAAATTAAAGGAGAATTATTGACTATACAAGTAACTGAGAAAAAATTCAAGGATAAATTGATTTGAGGTAAGTATGAACATTGCGTATGTATATTGCTTCTTTGAAATGAATTGTTTAAACCTTCCTAATGTTCACATATATGATTTACATGTTATATGATATTGTATTACTGACCTATTAATTAAAATTCCCATGATATTCTCAAACAAATGACAATTTGTTCAATGTGATTACCATATATATATATTGTAAATGACTTGGTCATCTTTCCTTGGATCAAGTTCATATGAAACCTATTTGTTAACTTGACTGAATTTATATTATATATTTATGGTCTTGTGACCAATATGTTTTCTTGTGAGATTGCAACCGTATGACCATATAGATAGAATGCTCTTCCCAATGAGAGTAAATTCATTGGTCCATTGTACACTTTGGGAACCTAGCTGATAGGGTTTTTATCAGTGTTCCATCTAGAGGGGACCATGAGCTCTAGGTGTATCACAACAGAGCACATCTGTAGTCCTTGCTACCTTATCATAAACGCATGCTGGGCCAAGCATGCGTTTATGATAAGGTAGCAAGGACTACAGATGTGCTCTGTTGTGATAGGTAGTAAGGCTACTGATGCACTCTGCAATTCTATCATGTGATTTAACAGTGCTATTCGATTGTGAGCACTTCTGTTCTTGTAAGCATAACCATATGATATTTTCTTACCCATGTTTCTTTGGATTGACCTTTATTTAGATTGATTTTTATATTGCATGTTCATATCTTACTGAGTTGAAGGCTCATTCCTCTTCTGTGGATTTCAGGTGATAGTGTAGCTCGAGAGGGAGCTAATATAGATGACCGAGCTTCTTGATTTATTCCTCCAAGAAGCCATCATTGTAATTATTTTGATATATATTCATTGAATTGTATTATGGTATTGTATGTATGAGGAGTATACTCTAGAGCTCCGTAGTTAGATATTGAGAATGATATTATTTTGATGTCTAAACTGTTACATTTTGGGCTGCCCTTATTCCTTAGTGATGTGGGATATATTTGTTGATCGGCAAGAAACAAGAGGAAATTATATGATGATGAATATTTGTAATGATAACTATATTTGATATGAATATGTAGTATATATGAGATCCATGATATGAGTGTTCTACAGGTTTATGGTGGCCTTAAGCCTACCCTTGCCCTAGGACCATCGCACCACTAGAGTTGGGGTGTGACATCATGTCTTTCTTATAAATGCCAAAGCATCAAATATGATATTAGAATCACATTCAATCAATACCAATCTATCATAGGAGGAACTTACTTTCTACAACAATATAGTACAACATCTACTAATAGAATCTTTTATAATAATCATCGACTATAAATTCACATCATATAATGCTACTTTAACATATTAGGGTTGACATTCACAACTAACCATTCATATCCATCAAATAGATTACCCGAGCTTCAGTTTCACTTTTCCTTTCTTTTTTCTTATCATCACCTAGCATTTTGTTAATCCATAGTTGCTCACTTGTCAGGGTTTAATATTTCTAGATTTGATATGGAATTAGCTTGTTGTGTTGGAGAACTTCTACAAATATTTTGGATCAAAATTAGAAAAAATTTCCTAATATTTATGGTATATTATAAGGTGTTACACTCTATATCCCTTCAATAAAATTCATCCTTGAATTTTTAATCAAACTAGTTCTTAGTCCATTGCACATTTATAAACTTATCCACATATAACTTGAATGTCTGATTTAATATACTCAATTTATTAAATTTTTGTGTACAGTTAAAGTATTGATTAATCCTTAATCAATTGTATAACTTCCCAGGATGTCACTCATCCAATAACTACCTTTGTCCAAAAATATTTAACTTCAAAGTTTGGGTAAAACCCAGTGCATTAGTGCTAATATGATTGCAGCTTACCGTGGACTACCTAATCATGTAAATCTTTTATCTAATGGCTTCTGCAATTACACATTTAGGTTCTTTTAACTTTGTTAAAGTCATTTGATAAGGTGAAATTAATTTAGAATCAGTATTCAAATAAAAATTTATTGTTTTCTAACAATTAAATAGCTTTATATATTTTTAATTATATAATATTTTTAAATCATCCTTTTTATATTTACTCGAGTCAAGTAACTTCTCTTATGTTTTATCTCTATTACATTTTGTCCTATTCTAATTATATATCTAATCTTGTACCTTCACGGTACAATAAATACTATTCAAATACTAATTTTCTAGTTACATATTGGATATACGTTAATCTACTATAATTTTTTTTATTCATATCTCTTAGGTATTAATTATTTTTATGATATCATCTATTGCTTAATTATCTCTAACAATTCTTATATATGATGTTACAGAAGAAACATAATTGATTAAATGAACATTAATTTTAATACTATAACATAGATATATTTTTTCTACTAGAAAAGTCATACCTATTATTTTTCAAAAAGTTGAAAATTGCTTCTAATTAATTTAATTCAGATGAAATATTTCTTTTCCTTTGAGTGTGTTATTTTTTTCTTGCCCTTATCTTTTTTTTTGTTTGCTTATAGATAGTCATTTCTATTCCTCTGTCCTTGACTTTTTCAATATGAATAATTCCTAATAAAGTGTCCTTGTTCATCACATTTTTAAACAAACTCCAGTTATAAATCTACACTCTCCTCCATGACATCTATGATACCTAATGCATTCCTTATTCTAATACAAAATACTTTTATTCATCTTTGATCTCGGGTTCCGTTTTCAAATATTTATGTTCCAAAGCCTTTTAAATTTTAATTTTCTCTTTCCTTAATTCTTGTACTTCTTTTCTCAATTTCTTAATCTCTTCTAATATAACTTTTGTAACACTCGATGTACCACTAAATTTTGTTTCCTGTACTTATTTTAGACTCTTGGTTGATTCTACTGATTATACTCTCACTAAGGACGGGTATGGCTTTTCACAAGTTCTCATCGGAGTACTAGTCTAGGGTACAACACCTTTGAACTGGTCTTTATCACCATCTACCTCTCTTCCTCTTTTCTTAACAGATAACATCATCACTATAATAACAAATATAAAACTATATCACATAACAGACAACGCAGAGTATTTACATATAATGAAAATTGCAAATGACGAGACAAAAATTCATATGCTCTATGGTTTACCTACGTCCTATTAACATCTATATATATAGCATTCTTATTAAACCTAAGTTCTGATACCACCTCTGTCACATCCCAATTTTTGGAACATGACAGTCCGAGAATGTAAGAACAACCTGTGGCAATCTATATCTTTAAAAACCATGTTACATCTCATTTCCTCCACCTGTTATATTAGTTTCCAAATTCATTCCAATTCATTTATCATTCTCTATTCATTATCATACTAAGTCTAACATATTTCATATAAATATCACTTAACTATTATAAACATATCTTAACATTAAGATTCACATAAGTATCATTTTAGTTACAAACCATGGAGTAGCTAAAATTTTACAAAACATAACATTATACTGGTATTTACATTATAAAATATTGATGGTCACATAGAGGAAGAAAGTCTGGAACCCACCCTTACTCCTGATCTGAAAATATTTAGCAACTAAAGAGTGAGTATAAATATATTCAGTGAGTTAAATATACATCATATTACATACGGGTTAGGTAGGTAGCAACAAAATAAGAAGAACGAGAATAGGTTTATAAATTGCACACCAAATACTTTAGGTAAAAAAAAATAGATATCATCAATAGGTAATGTTGAATAAATATATCAATGATATCATATAAACATGTAGAAATGACTGATAAAGGGTCTTGAATACATATCACATATAACAATCTCATATAAATTATAAAAGGCGAGCCAGGCCTTATGGCTAGGATATTAACCCTTCCCAGCTAGGGTTACAATATCCATTGTGCACAATGCTGATGGTACACACCCACTACCCCATCGGTAAGGTAGTTAGGTCAAATCAACATATAAATAGGCAAAGGAAAATATTAACAATATTAGTTAATCACAGGGAAAAGAAATGGTAAAATGAATCAGTCAATAGATACATAGGTTACTCAATGATCAATCAGTATCAACATTTATTAGTATACAAGTCATAGGTTCCATAATTGGTATAACAATTGACATGGTACTCAAGTAAGGTTTAGATTCAAATGTGGTCATCTAATATCAGTTGCATTGGAGTAATTGGCTAGCCAACATCTCTGGCGACAATGGCATTGGCTTTGGTAGGCTATTGAAATTTCACTGAGGTATTTTGTTGTACACTTGGTGTGCACAACTTTAGGGTTATTTTGGTTAGGTTTTGGAGCAAGTTCAACCAAGGCCAAAGTTTTCATAACAATCTCACATTGCAAAGAATATAATGGCAATAGCAAATACATCAGTTGCACAAAGTAAAACATGTAAAATATAGCTTGAAACAAGGAAGAAATACAAAGGGAAATGGGAATGGGTGATTTGGCCAAACATGGCCATCTCAAATTAGCTTCCATAATTCATATAATAGTTATAAACATGCAAAATTAACTCACCTCAATTGTTAAATTAGTCAAAACTCTTTAAATTGACTTTCAAAGTTCGAAGTAAGCACTTATGCCCCAAGTTTTCCATTTCCATAATCTTTTCCATTTTCTTTTTATACTACAATCAATTAAATATCATATTAATAGTTAATTCTAGTATAATTTCTAATTATTTGACTGAATTTATATTTTTTCCAAATTTTAGGGTTTTAATTCTAAAGTTTTCCTTTAGTATTCATTACTGGCAATCTTGATTCATTTTCTGTTTTCTTGTGCTACAAATTTCCAATTACATTGATTCTTTTACTTAATTAAATTAGATATCTGAGGTCCAAACATATCCAAAATTCAAATTGATTCTTACACTATATAATTTATGGTGATTATTTGACATATCCAAAATTCAAATTGATTCTTACACTACATAATTTATGGCGATTATTTGGAATCAGCCATGATGTCCTATAACTTTCATCCGGGCAGGTTTCAATAACATGATTTTAACTCCTGATATATATATATATATATAATGCTATAACTGTTTTATAGGAATTTAGATAAGGCATAAGTGAACACCATTTATGTTTAATACTTTTCTTAATTCAGACTCTAAGGTCCTTAAATTATTAAAACACAATAATATTTTCTGTTGAGCTTTACATCCGAGTTGGTTTCAGTTGTTGCCTAATATCTCATTACTCACTTTGAATTTTACCGAACTATTTTATATAAATATATTTAAGACCTAAAGCTGCAATTTTCATGTTTTGCACTTTCCAAAATTAGTTTCTTAAACCATGAAATGAGAGATGCAACTTTCTATTCTAAACTAAATTTATATGCAGGAAATCCTAATCCAAGATTTTATAATTTCAAACCCTCGTTTTCCATTCTTCTTACTATATATTTTTTATTTTAATTGAACAATCTTTTAAGATTACAGATTATATGAACAAATTAGAAGATAAGGATAAGAATTTACCTTAGAACTTGATGAATTATTGGATGATTTTGTTGAAGATGAGGACACATTTTGGAGAAGGAAGCTTTGGTGAATTTGGCCACCATTCAAATGATGAAGAAGATAGAGCAAAATTGTAGGTTCTTTTAATTTTTAAGATATTTAGATATGATACCCACCAAGAATTGTATTTCCCATTTTGTCATTGCTTAGTTTCTTTATTTATAGTTATGCCACTCGTGATTTTGAATAATTTTCAAGTATATGTAAAAAATTTCATTACACTTTTAATCTTTATTTAACTCATCAAATTTAATTTATCTTAAAATGGAGTAAGCAATTTAATATATTAGGGTTTATGGATAAAATTTTAGGTTTATGGAAGTTTACGGGCAATTTAGTAAAAATATAGCATAATAATTAAAATCAGAAATATGTAAAGATATACTTAATTTTAGTACTGAAAGTGAGAAGTGATTTGATTTATTTTTTTATTGTTGTTTCATTTAATACTGTCCTACGGTATGATTCTGAACTTTGGATAGGAAATTTTCAATTTACCTCTGACTTTCCACTTATTTATAGTTTTGTCATTTTTTGGTTTTCCATCATTTCAGTTTCAGTTTTCCATCACTTCAGTTTCATTTTTCCATTCTTTCTTCTTATCATCACCTAGTATTCTATTAATCCTATAATTGCTCACTTGTCAAGGTTTAATATTTTTAGATTTGATATGGAATCAGCTTGTTGTGTTGAAAAACTTCTACAAATATTTGGATCAAAATTAGAAAAAAATTTCCTGATATTTATTGTATATTCTAGGTTGTTACATATGAAATTCAATAGCCAAATTTAAGTTTTTTCATTTAGTACCTATTATGGCAACAAAGACTTAATATGCACTCCTAAAAATAACTTAAAATTAATCTAAATTTTAACATCAACCTAACATATCAGTAAATTTATCCTCCAAAAATCTCCTATTTTTGATCCCAATAAAACCTACAAAAAAAAATCCCATATGGAGCTATCCAGCAAACCCACTAAATTCTGACAGTATAAATAAAAATCCATATAAACCTATCTTAAAGTTCTCCAAAAATTTCAAAATAATTGTAGAATATATATAACATATTCAACTATATTTCAGTAAAATTTTAGTTTAAATAACATCATTTGGACCCTCAAATAATTATTATTTACAGTATGGTCTGACAGATTATTTAATCAAACAGACTTTACATCTTATTTAATAACTAACGATCCAACTGTTGGATCATTCTAAAATTTAAATATATCAAACCTAACATTTAGTAGACAATAATATAGAAATTTACAGTTGAACTATTCTTCAATATTTTATTATTAAATTTTGAATCAACTGATGTTATATAAGTTAAATTCACCATCTAATCATCAAATTAATTACTTCTTAAAATAAAGCAGACTTAATTTAATTACACCATAAATCAAAATAACTCCTAAAATTAAAATTATTATATAAAAAAACTAACCTAATTACAGTAAAATCTCTATAAATTAATACTCGATAAATTAATAACCTTTATTATATAATAATTTTCTCTGGTCTCCACTTGGATCAGTGGAATAAATTAATAAGATAATACTTTTATGAAAATATATACATAATTATATGGTCATATTTATATTATAAATTAATAATTTATTAACATTTTATATATAATAGACTATGATAAGTTATTAAAATATGAGTTTATTGTTACTTGTTGTTTCTTGAAATTTAAATCTAGTTGGATCTTATCACTAATTTTTCTTATTGAATCTAGAAGTTTTGGAGTTAAACTCCCAAATTTCAATAAAAACATATGAAGTGTTATTGATGCATTGAGTGCATTCTCATCTCTAATTTCGTTTGTGTATTTGATATTGTATCTTAACTAACCTTCAAGTGAAATCCGTCATAAATTCATTATTGCAATTCCTTTTTAGTGTATATAGGATGTTCTTTACTATACTCACATAGTGTTTTACGCATTTCATCTATCATTATTGATTTTTAAACACTTTTTAGATGAAAAGTTATTATAACTATGAAAAATATAAGAGATTCTTTGAAGTGATTTATATAAAAACTATTTTAAATCTAAACAATTTGTAATACCTAGTACTTGGAACGTTAGAGCAAATATGTATTTGTTCATATCTGTTTGATGAATGTTAGCATGCGTATGTATATATGCATGGTAAATAATCTAGAATTTATTATGATTGAGTATAAATTACTCCTAGAATGATTATATGTTGAGACATGATAAGTTATGACTGAATTTGAGGTGTTGAACATGTGTATGTATAAGTTGATTGAATTTAGATAAGTTGGAATGGAGAAACATGAGAGATTCTCATTAGTAAGCCTTTCACGGGCGTGAAGTGTTTTCACGGGCATGAAGTATTCTTCACGGGAGTGAAACATCATTCACGGTTGTGAGAAAAACTTATGTGTAAATTGACCAACTCTTCAGATTCATCTTCATGGATGTGAAACGTCCCTTCACGACAGTGAAAAAGTTCTTTGAACCCACGTGAACAGCTCCTTTCATGGTCATGAAGCCCCTCTTCATAGGCATGAAAGTGTCGGGCCTATATATATGATAACTTTGTTTTTCTTTTCAAACTCTTCCATTTTCAACTCTTCTTCTCTTCTTTCTTTAGAAATGGCCCCAACCACCTACCAGCTCCTTAATATTCATCCTCTAACATTTATTTCTTCATAATAACACAAGAGAGAGGATTGATGCATTCAAGAACTTTAAGAATTCATATATCTCAAGAATTTCCATTATAGGGTTTCATGGTAATTTCTCAAAACTCATTTCAAAGTTCAAGTTAAGCTAATTTATAGCTAAAATAGATGATTAAAAGTTATGTATAGATGTATAAGAGCCTTAAATAGAATTTGGTATAGATTATTGGAGAATTAGGGCAAAGTGATGAATAGTGCTGTGAATAGTAAATTTTCCATAAGAATTCATCTTTTTCAAAGAATGATTATTATAAGTATTATGAGTATGAAAATTATCTCTTTAGACTTTAGAGAGTCTTTAAATGTGAGAACTTGATATGTATTATGTTGGACAAGGAAACCCTAAGTGTTGTTTTATTAGTTTGTGTTAGGTTCGGAATCTTGTTGATTTTGTTAAAAAGGAGGCGGGCTTGTGCTATGAATTTATTTTGGACTCTGTTTCCTTGGAGGTGAGTTATGAACATGCATTTTGGGGATAAGCTTGATTCTTAGAAAAAGGCTTATCCAATTATATATATATATATATATATATATATATTCTTGAAAATCATTATGTTTTGAGTACATTTATGAATGTACGCCCCATATGATTATTTCAAAAATTGCATGTGTGAATGATACATTATAGCATAAGACCTTTAAGAATATTTTTTTGTTATTGTATTAATGAATGCATTCCTGAGTCTAAGTATCTAACAATATTAAAACTCCTTACCTATGAGGGATGTATCATGGGACTGTGTGCACCAGTGACTCAACTGATAGAGTTAGATTATTAGGGTCCTACCTAGAGGGGACAAAGTTTCTCTAGGCATGTGTCAGCGCAAGAACATGTACTATGTATGGAGATCATATGATTCCTACTATGTATGGAGACCATTAGGCTCTTGGATACTATCCCTTGCCGTGGAGGCCCGCAAAAGTGGATTATGTGCTCAGTGGAATTCATGAAGGATCCTGTGGCATACATATGGGAGGAAAAGCCCTCACTGCTAAAGTGATAAGGCAAGGTTACTTTTGGCCTCACATAAGGGAAGATGCCAACAACTTGGTCTAGAAGTGTCATGTGTGTTAGAAGTTTGGCAACATAAAGTATATACCCGCTGACTAGGTACCATTGTCCATCCCATGGCCCTTCACCTAGTAAGGAATCGACATAGTTGGTCCTTTCCTAATAGAAATAGGCGAGAGGAAATTCTTACTTTTAGCTATGGAGTACTTCACAAAGTGGTGGAAGCTGAACCATTTGTGACAATCACAGTAGATAAAGTGATAAGTTTCCTCTGGAAGAACATCATCTATAGATTTGGAGTTCCTTATGAGCTAGTCAGCAACAATGGGAAACAGTTCGAAAATCAGAATATCAGGTCCTTCTGCAAAGGTCAACACTTCTCTTATGTTTCCCATCCTTAATCAAATAGGCAAGCAGAGGTAACAAATAGGAAAATCCTTCAAGTCCTAAAAAAGAGACTTAATGGTTATCGAGGGAATTGGGAGGATAAGCTTTACCACGTCCTATAGGCTTATTGAACAACTCTATAAAAGTCAATAAGCGAGACTCTTTTCTCTTTGACCTATGGCACTGAAGTAGTCATACCTACTGACATTTGCTTACCCACTAAAAGGGTAAATTTTTGTGGGGATGAGATCAATGATCAGGCTTGGCGAGTTGATCTAGACCTTATTGAAGAACTCAAAGAGACTGCTCGCATTAGACTTGCAAGTGACAAGAACAAAGCAACAAGGTACTTCAATAAGAAAGTAAAGAAAAATGTCTTCGCAGAAGGTGACTTAGTCATAAGGTATCTCCAATCCATGGGAAAGAGGGAAGGAGTAGGAAAACACGCCCTAACATGGGAGGGTCCTTTCTTCGAAGAAGTGATTGGACCGGCCACATACAAAATATCTACACTATAAGGGAAAGAAATAGCCCACATTTGGAATGTACAACACCTTAAATTGTACTATCAGTTAAATTATAAATAAAATTCAAAGTACTCCCTATTATAAGTTTTATAGAAGAATTTATCAATTCCAAGCTTAACCACTGAATTCAGTCGAGGAAAGAAATAAACTTCGAGCTTCTACTACTGTATTTGGGAGCGAAGCTTCAGACTACTGTATATAAAGCTCCAAAAAGGACCTAGCTTGAGTAGACAAAAAACTGTGAGGTCCTCAGGCCCACTGTATCTAAAGGTAAAGACCTAATATGGCTAGGCAAAAATCTGTGAGGTCCTCAAGCCCACTATAGACAAAGGTAAAGACATAGTATAGCTAGGCAAAAATCTGTGAGATCTTGAGGGCCACTATAGCCAAAGATAAAGACCTAGTACAGCTAAGCAAAAATCTATGAGGTCCCGAGGCCCACTATAACCGAAGATAAAGACCTAGTATGGCTAGGCAAAAATCCATGAGGTCCTCAGGCCAGCTGTAGTCAAAGGTAAAGACCTAATACAGCTAGGCGAAAATCTGCGAGGTCCTAAGGCCTACTATAGTTGAAGGTAAAGTTCTAGTATGGTTAGTCAAAAATTCGTGAGGTCCTAAAGCCTACTATAGCCAAAGAAAAATGCCTAGTATGGCTAGGCGAAAGACTATGAAGCACAACTCCTAAAAGAGGAAAAGACCTAGTAAAGCTAGGTGAAAGACCGTGAGATACAACTCTAAAGTGAGAAAAGACCTTGTCACAACAAGGCGAAGAAAGACCTAACACGGCTGGGCAAAAAATTATGAAACACAATTCCTAAGAGAAGAAAAATTTGCTAAGGTGAAGCATAAAATGATTTAATATGTTCAAGCGAACGTGCTAACAAAGCTTCACATTATAGCTTTTAAATCTAAGATGGCTAAGTCCTTATGAATTTTTTAAGGCATTGACATTACTTATAACTTTGATACAGTACAAAGAGTTTAAGTGATAAAATTTATTCAAAGTCCTTAAATAAACTAAGTAATTATCAACCTTGAAATAAAATGTTAAATGGAAGGCACAACTTCAATTAGTTGGAGATGAATGCTTAACTATAATGTTGAACTTTTTCTATGTCATTGATTAAAAGAATAGTGCATCCACAAAAAGAGAACAAAGATAGATGAAAAAAATTAAACTTTATTAATGAATAATTGTTCAATATAAGGAAAAAGAGAGAAAAATACAAAGTACAAAATAAATACATAAAATGATCATAGTAGATTGGGAGGCAGATCTTCAGTTTGAAGTTCAACAGTATGTGTAACTTCAACTGGGAGATCAAAAGTAGGAACCTCAATAGGAGGATCAGGGGTAGGTAGTTCAGTAGGAGGATCAGAAGCATGCTCTGCTAGAAGGACCTCGGTGCTAGGATCAACATTAGTCTCTATGTTTTCTGCTTGAGGAACCTCTATCCTTGGCTAGGCTGAAGAAGAAGTCACAGTCTCATCATGCCGAGCCAACCCATCTTCGACATCATCTATAATCTCTATGGGAGTTGCCTCGGCAGGAGGGGGAGAAAAGAATGCTAGGAATATTAACCTCTTTCTTCTCCAGGCAAAGGAGGATGTTCATATGGATCTCGGTCGCCTTGTCAAGAGTAGACTTCGCGACAAGGCAATGGAACCTATCTAACTCCATATATTTGGAGATAACCTCCTCAGCAGGAGCATTAACTTGACTCATTTCCTACTAAAGTTGGGCTATCTCCTTCTCCAAGGTCTCCTTCTCCTAAGCAAAGTCTTGGCTCTGGCTTTCTAACAACCTCTCTAAGCGAGACTTCTCATTTATGGTGGCAAGAAGGGAAGAGCGAAGATCAACATTTTCCTTGCTAATCCACTCCTAGTCCACCTTAGACTGGTTAAGCTTGGTCTCTATGGCATTAAAAATCTCTTCCACAACCTTTTACTTTTCCAGCTCAGACATTAGCTCTTCATTGAGCTTAATGATTTGTGCCTCTGCCTCCTCCTCCTTCTTAATTATGTCCTCTTTTATCTTGACCTGTTAGCAAAGTTCCTGAATCTCCTCTTCTAGTTTCTTCACCAAATCTTTATAATGAAGGTCTGCCTCACAAGCTTCAACATAATACTAGTATGAAGAAATCAGCCAGCAGTACACTTAGAATAGCTCCCTTGAACCCTAAAAAAAAGCTAAACTCACCATATGAGAATGTCTAACATATATTAAGAAAGAGAAAGGCATGATATGTGAAAGGAACTTATAGTCACCATATGATGCATCACACGGGAAAACAACTCCTCAAAGGAAATAATTCGAGTCTTGGTCAGCTTCGGTAAACTAGCCCAGGAAAAAGCAACATTGTAAATCCACTAAGCAGGGTCTTGGTTATGATTAAGCTCTGGGATGCTCTGCAAGACCTTAGTAATTTGCCGCCCCTCTTTAGTAAAAATATTATATCTAAGCTTGGGGCGGCTACGCTCAGCTGGAGTGGTAGGCCGGAGAACGCGAGGACTAAGACCATATGGCCCCTTAGCCTAGAGAAAAGATGCTGGTCCGAGTGGTCATCCTCACCATAGAGAAACACCCACCTTGGCTCATCCATTGTTGCTGCCGAGAAAGGGCCCGCTTCATCATCTAGTGGAACCCTAACTCCTGCTGGAACATCCTCGGCAACTGGAGGGTTCAGTTATGATTCCCCCCTCGCCTCAACTTCTTCATCCCCAGCTGCCTTGACAATTGAAGCTCTAACTTCTTCTGTCCTTGGCCTTTTTGTTGGAGGCTCGACAATAGGTGGAGTCCACTTTTATGTCCCTTTCATACAATCAAGGATTTCATCTATAGTCAAAGCAGTAGGGCGAAGAGGTCTTGTGGGGGCAGGCTGGTCCACTTAGCCAGTAGCAACGATAGCAAAAGGCTGAGGAAGGTCAAAAATAGTAGTGCCTGTAAAAATAAAAGTTAGTAAAAAAAAAGAAAAAGAAAAAGAAAAGAGAGAAGAAGCAAAGTAAACATAACAACAATAAAGTCAGGGCACAAGGACTTACTCACACTTGAAGAAGAAAGGGATAATAAATCTACCCCAAGGGGTAGAGCAGGTGGAAAAACCACATGTAAGGGCTGAAGCCTTCCCCTTCTCCTTTGTAGAGGAGAAGCCTCCTGATTTTCTAAGCTCTCATAAAAAATGAAAGGCTCACTAGATTCTGGGATTACTGGCCCTTGGGGGCGAGGGACTGTTGGGGTTAAGCGGGGAAGGGATGGAGTAGCTTGGACTTTTTGGCCAGCCTTCTTTTTGGTTCGGCATCGAGCAGGGACTTCCTCCTTCACTGCATTCAAAATTTCTCTCTCCTCATCCGAGCAAGGCCTTATGTGCCTAGTCACATTGTAAATTATAGGGAGCTCATGATCCAGGTCCACTACAAGGGGCTCCACTCTCTCCAAGATGTTATATTTTTCATAGGGCTCCTTGCTCTCTGGAGTCACTATAGACAAAAAGACTATAAGTCCATAAAGAGGAGAGGAAAGAAATGGAAGATAACATGACAAGTAAGTTTGGTTGGGAAGTCACCTATGATCTTACAACACCCTAAGATTTTTCTTCATTTTAAGCACAAAAAAGACTTCATTTAATCATAGAAACATCATATGTGAATAATAGGACAAATAGGGAAAAACTGACTTGACAGGGAAGAAGGCACCTCGGTGTCGCAATTTTTAAACGAGCATGGAAATACGCATGTTTAACTTTACCATTTGAATCATAAGCTGAAGGAATATAATAAATACTATTTTAGAATCAAAGTTGAACAAAAAGGTAAATAGACATAAGTTACAGGTCCAAAATACGATTATTTGAAGTGCCGAGCAGGAAATTAAAATTATGGAAAGTTCAATTAGTATAAAAGGCACATTTTTTGTCTTTTCCTTCATTCATTTTCCCTTTCTTCTTCTCCCCACCCTTATGGCCAAATCCAACACCCATTTCTCTTTCAAACGTTTTCAAAGAGAACTTAAAAGAAATTGAAGAAAAACTTAGCTAAACATCAAATTTAACTTGATTACACTAAGAAATCCATCAAAGAAGCAAAGGAAAATTGAAGAACCCTAGTTAGGGTTTTTGCCATACCAAAATTAATAAGATAAAATTATTTATTTGCTTTTTTTTTTTAATCTTTAAGAGTTAATAGTAGTAATTGGTAAGAAATTCTAGTGTTTAACACATGTTAAAGAAGAAACTTACATTTAAATTGTCATGGTATGAAAGAATGATTTTGACAAAGTGTAAAAAAAAAGAAAACTATTCTATTATATATTAAATAGATGGCTGTAAAATAATTTATCAATTGAACATATACGTTGTGAGATGCAACCAAGATAATAGAACCTGCCCGGATTGACACTTACACAGGAACAAGGTAAAATTTAAATATTCACCAAATATTATACATAATAGATATTAAGCTGAATTTTGGATATGTTGGAGCCTCATATATCTAGTTTAATAGAAAAATAATAATTGAAATAATTGGATACTTGTAGCTAGAGATATATGTAATTGAATCAAGGCTACCAAAGAGTGATTTTGTGTAAAATATAATATTATAGCTATTGTAATTAATTTAATTCATAGGGCAAATGATATTTATTTTGGATAAAATTTAATATTAAGCTTAATACATATATTAGATAGGTTTCATAAAAATTTCAGATCAATATGATATTATTTGCTATGGTAAATAATTAGTTTATTACATATTGCTCAGACTGTCCAGCAAAGTGAATGAGTGAGCCTAATTTGACAACCTGGAGTTTTAAGGAGTTTTTGATCGAACATATAGTTTAGGTGAGTTATTTATATATTGCTATGCATACCAAAACCATCATTTAAAATTAAGAAATCCATTTGATAAGTTGCAGCCCTTGGTCGAACCATGACTTGACATTTCCTTTGAAATTTGATTGATTTTCAAGCCTTGAAATGATCCACTTTCCTTGTATTGAAATATGATTTGAAATATCCCCTGAATTAAGCATTTTATGGACTTGAAATGTGAACTATAGGCTTCATTGAATATACCCTCTAACCCTTCCAAATTGATGTTTGAATATTGTACACTATGTTTTCGATGAAAGTCCCTTCACATTTTCTTAAGCTACCAAAGTTGCCACCAGTTTCACAAGTGCGGGTAACTAGCATCTCGCCAATGTAATTGACTCATTTTAACATATTTTTTACCTAGCCCAAATTTGTGTTTCATGGCATTTGACCTATCATTTAATGATCCTAATACTTTTTTATTGATTCATTTTGACATTGATTGATTAATGAGAAGTTAATGAGCCCATTGACTTGTTAATTGTGCCCTATTAATTTTATTGGCTAATTGTACTATAATTGTTTCCTATTACCTATAAAATTGTACCTTATTATTTTCATTGACTATTTGGCATTCTATATGAGTACTTTTTACCTTACATATGTTAATATAGCAGAACTACTATTCTGATGGGGTAATAAGGGAAAAACCATCAGTATTGTATACAATGACTATTTTAACCCTTGCTAGGAAGGAGGAATATTCTAGCCATAAAGTCTGATCCACCTTATGTTTCATTGATGAGATTAATATGTGACATTTTACGAGACCCTTTATATCTGTTATATTTATATGCCATAATATTCCATTGATTTTTTTATCCTCTTTGATCTTCTCAATGAAACTTATTGTTTAACCTAAATTGTTATGTAAATATCAAAGTTTAACCTAAGGTGGTTCCTAGACTTTATTTTTCAGTTGAGACCGGATCACTTTTGCAATGTAAATGTCAAAGTTTTTGCTTTTCTTATGTAATCCTAGAAGCTGTATGTTATTGTATATAGATGGGTTAATGATATACAAAATGTTGTATAAATAATAGATATTATAGTTATCCATAATGTATGATATGTTATATATATTATGAGATTCAGAAATGATGACAGATGAATGTGATGAGATGATAAATATAGAATTATTATGACAGGTGATGACAAATAGATTAAGGAAAGATTGTAAGACAATGATAATAAGGAATGATAACAGTTCATAATAGGTATTCTACGGGTATTGGTAGCCTTATGTAATTTCCACATCCTAGTATCGTCATGTTCCAAAATTAGGGTGTGATAGATCTCCCTTAGGAAAGTGGCAATGCCAAGGTGATGAACATTATGATTTTGCCCCTGATCCATAAAGGTTACAGCAAGAATTTTCTCCTCGTCGCTCAAATTAGGTACTTTCGCAATCAAGCTTGACTTGGTCATGAAGTAGTTAGGGAAGGATATTGGGACACCTTGCCTATAGCCTCAATGACAGTGAATTTATTCCTCCAGTCGTGAAGCTTGGACTCCTTGTCAGTAAAGATGTGGTGTCCTGGCTGCGATGGTAGTCCAGACACCTTCTATGATAGATATCCGAAAGAAAAATTGGAATAAGGTGGTTGGGGCGGGGGGGGGGGGGGGGGGGGGGGGGGGGGGGGTTAAAAACCAAAACCCACAAAAAAAAAAAAAAAAAGAAAATTACCCCAAGGGTTTTGGGTTGGGGAAAGAA
>CANXYC012163601.1:0-10797 GCA_948193065.1 Aleurites moluccanus | reverse complement strand
ATATATATATATATATATATATATATATATATATATATATATATATATATATATATATATATATATATATATATATATATATATATATTTGAATATTATTTTCCGCAATAAAGAACAACATGATATCACTTTAAAATAAATTAATAATATATTTTTAATTAATTTGAATTTGAAAATCAGGATTTGAAAACCAAAAGAAACTCATACAAGTTCATCTCTACACCTACACATAGAGAATTTTCTTGGCAATATACATGGAGAATTTTCTTGGCAATCTACATATGGAGAATTTTTTAGGCAATCAATTTTTTAAGCAATCAATTTTCTAAGCAATCTATGCACGGGTATAAAAATGATATCTCATAATTTAGATTTTAGAGTATGAAATTAAAAAAAAAAAAAAAAAAAAAAAAAAAAAAGATAGAAATGAACCTGTGGAATGAAGAGTGAAGACTGTGAGCTGAAGAAGGAGGAGAGGACTGTGAGACTGTAATACCCAGTGCTTAGAACTCTAGAGTAGATATGTGTTCGTTCATTTTTGTTTGATAAATGTTAGCATATGTATATTTATATGTGTATGGTAGATAATTTAGAATATTATGTTGAGTATGGGTTACTTCTAGAATGATTATATGTTGAGACATGATGAGTTATGACTGATTTTGAAATGTTAATAATGTGTATGTATAAGTTGATTGGGTTTGGATAAGTTAAAATGGAGAAAATATGAGAATTCTCCACTATTAGTTATTCATGGGGATGAAGATATATTTCACCGCCATAAAGATACCTTTTACCACCATGAAGATACCTTTCACGGGAGTGAAAGATTTTTCTCCACCGTGAAAATATTTTTTGAGTAATTTTTCATTTTCCTAAGAAATTGACTTTCACGGTCGTGAATGCTTTATTCACGGGCGTGAAGTCTCGAGTTTATATAAGCCCGAACCTGTTTCTTTTATTTTCAGCTCACCCATTTCGTCCTTCTTCCTCTCTTTCTTCATAAATACACTTCACCCACCTATCACTTCATTAAATTCTCTTCTCAAACACTTATTTCATCTCCATTAACACAAGAATCAAACCTTTAAGAACATCAAGATTTCAGATTTCTCAAGAATTCTCCATTTATAGGAATTCAAGGTATTTGTTCCAAACTCACTTCTAAATTTAAGATAAGTTAATTAATGGTTAGAATAGATGAATATAAGTTAAGTGTAGATGTTTAAGAACATTATTAGTAATTATTATGGATTATAAATAAGTTATATATGGATTTGGGGTTTTGGGTAAATAGTAGCTATTCATTCCAATCTTTCACATTTCTTTAATAAGTGATTAAATTGATGTTAGAAAATATATTAGGATTATAAAAGATGATTAGAATCATAAGGATTTATCTTATACGAACTAGGCATAAACCCTAATTGTAAGTATTTAGGGATTTGTCATAGGAGAGGAGAACTCAATGAAATAGAGGAGATTATTGAATGTACAAGTAATTGAGGGAAATACAAGGATAAATTGCTTTGATATAAGTATGAACATTACATATACATATTGTTTCTTTGAAATTGATTGTTCAATCCTTCATAATGTTCATGTATATGATTCTCATGTTTCAAAATATTGTATTATGAACCTATTAAACGAATTTCTTATGATGTTCTCAAATAAATGATAAATTGTTTCATATAAACACCTTATATGTTGTAAATGACTTGGTCATTCTTCCTTGGACCAAGCTCATGTGAAACTTATTTGCTATCTTGAATGATTCATGATTATATGTTAATGGTCTTGTGACTAATAGGATTCTTTGTGAAATCCAAGCTATATGACCTATGATATGTATATGTATAGAATGCTCTTCTCAATGAGAGTAAATTCATTAGTCCATTGTGCACTTTGGGAACTTAGCTGATAGGGTTTCTATCAGTGTTCCACCTAGAGGGGGCTATAAGCTCTAGACATATACCTGGCCAAGCATATGTTTTGCGATAAGGTAGCAAGACTACTGATGCGCTCTGTTATGATAAGGTAGTAAGGCTATTAATGTATTATGACAGTTCTATCATATGATTTGATAGTGCTATTTAATTGTGAGCACTTATGTTCTTGTAAGCATAACCTTATGATATTTCCATATTTATGTTCCTTTGGCTTGACCTTTGCTTTGCATGTTTATATCTCACTGATTTGAAGGCTCACTCCTCTTCTGTGGATTTCAAGTGATAGTGTAGCTCGAGAGGGAGCTAATATATAAGACAGAGCTTCTTGATTCATTCCTCCAAGAAGACTCTATGTAATTCTTTTGAGATATATTCATTAGTTTGTATTATGGTATTTGTATGTATGAGGAGTATACTCTCGAGCTTCGTAATTAGATATTGAGGATGATATTATTTTGATATCTGAATTGTTATAATTTGGTTGCCCTTGTTCTTTATTGATGTGGGATGTACCTTTTGATCGGTAAGGAACAAGAGAAAATCATATGAGAATAAATGCAAATGTATGAATGATGATTGCATGATTCATAGAAATGAGTATTTTTTTTTATAATAACTATGTATGATGTGGATATGTATTGTGTATGAGATCCAGGATATGTATGTTATACGGGTTTATGGTGGCCTTAAGCCTACTCTTGCCTTAGGGCGGTCACACCACTAGAGTTGAGGTGTGACAAATGTGGTATTAGAGCTATAGGCTTATAATCTTTAAGATAGAAAGATAGATAGATGTGCATGAGCCCTAGTATAAGTGATGATTAAGATAATTATAGAGCATAGGATTCATATCTCGTCCGTGTTGTATCTTCCTTTGATATATATCTGCGTTAAGTGTGCGTAGTGAGTATGATCTTGTTTGTTCTTCTTATCATTATCGAGATGCCTCCACGACGTGGTAGAGGTCGAGGTTGAGGCTGTCCTATATGAGATTTGCCTTCTAAAGAAGGTTATGTGGGTGGAAATGGAGGAGATGAGGTTCCTCATATGCCACCAGTAGATGTGGCTAATATGGCTCAACAATTAGAACAGCTGTAAAGGAACTATGCAATGATAGCTCAGTTCATTACTAAACAAAGACAACAGCAGATACCTCTAGTACAGGCTCTAGAGATTCCCGTTCCTCCAGCAGTTCCACCACTCGTTGTACCTCAAGTGGAAGAGGTATCATTCGAGAGATTTCTTAAGCTTAAACCCTCAAAGTATAGAGATAAGGTAGATCCTACAGATTTCTTAGAAGAAATCGAAGAGAAAGTACAGATTTGGCAAATTCCTGATAAATGAGCTATAGAGTTTGTGGGCTATTTGATGAAAGTTGAGGCTAAGGATTGATTTAAGAGAAGCATTTTTTGTATGCTTCGGGGAAATGAAAATCCTTATTGGGAGAGATTCAAGGAATTGTTGCTGAATGAATTTCTTCCAAAGAGTGAGAGAAGCTAAATCTATAGAGTTTGAAAGCTTGGTTCAGACTCCTAGTATGAGTGTTTTAGAGTACGCCAGGAAGTTCAGTCAGTTGAGTAAGTTTTCTCCAGCTTTGGTGCCTACAGAAGTGGCACAGATTCAAGGGTTTCATAGAGGATTAGTGGCTCCACTGTTTAAACTCCTAGCTGCTCTTGAGTTTGACTCTTACTCTAAGCTGGTGGATAAGGCTAGGATAATTAAGAATAGAGAGATGTAAGCTAGATCTGAAAGAGCTGAGAAGAAGAAAATTAAAACAAACAGTTCTTTTAAACAAGAGAGAGGGATGAAAAGTATGGGAGTGACTCATCAATCAGCTTCTCAGAGTGGGTATAAAGAACCTTCAGAGAGACCATAATAGAGTCAGACTACCCTTGGACCCACTTCTCAGATGAGCTATGGTTCAACTAGCTTTACACCATCCAAGACTCCTAGACTTTTGTATTATACGTGTGATAAATTTCATAATGGCCCTTGTCATTATGCAACAAAAGCATGTTTTAGGTGTGGACAATAAGGTCATTTACTCAAGAATTATCCACAACCATCCTTTGGAGATAGACTTCAGGCTTTTCAGACCATAGTTTAGATGGATAGGTAGAGAAGTGTTAGTCAGCAGCTAGGTATAGGCCGAGGCATTTTGGGCAGGACTTTAGAGGTTGACAGAGGGTCAGGTCAGTATGTGGCTCAGGCTTCGGGGTCAACTCCCAAAGGTAGAGGCAGAGGCAGAGTTTTTGCTCTAGCACAGCATGAGGCCTAGACATCTAACACGGTTGTTACAGGTATTCTTCCGATCCAACCTTTGAATGCTAGTGCTGTTTGATTCAGGAGCTACGCATTCCTTTGTGTCATCATGTTTTGCTAAGAAATTGCATGTGCATTGTAAGTTGCTTGAAACTGTGATGATTGTTTCTACTTCTTTGGAGGAAGAGATTGAGGTTCAGAATTTTTATCCCTCATATGTGGTTAACATTGGTGGCAAGAACTTGGGATATAGATTTGATTGAATTGTCTGTGTTAGAATTTGATGTGATTTTGGGCATGGACTGGTTGTCCAAGCACTATGCTACCATAGATTATAATGAGAAGAAGATAGTTTTCAAGTTAGCTTCAGGTGAGGAGTTTGAATTTCAAGGGGAGAGAAGCGAAGTACCATACAATGTGATATCTGCCATTGGGGCAAGAAGGTTGTTGAGAAAGGGTTGCTAAGGGTATTTGGCTTATGTTCGGGATACTCGTAAGGAAGTGAAAGACATGGCATAGATTCCAATAGTTAGTGAGTTTCCGGGCGTATTTCCTGAAGAATTACCGAGGTTGCCACCGGATAGAGAGATAGAGTTCTATATCGAGTTGTTATCTGGCGCGAGTCCGATTTCTATTCCTCCCTACCGTATGACACAAATTGAGTTGAAAGAATTGAAAGTTTAGTTGTAAGATATGCTTGACAATGGATTCATCAAACCTAGTAGTTCTCCATGGGGAGCACCAGTACTCTTTGTGAAGAAGAAAGATGGCTTTATGAGATTGTGAATCAACTATAGGCAACTTAACAAGGTTACCATCAGGAACAAGTATCCTTTACCAAAGATAGATGATTTGTTTGACTAGTTACAAAGTACTAGTCATTTCTCCAAGATAGACTTGAGGTCGGGCTATCATCAGTTAAGAATTAAGAATGAGGATATACCGAAGACAGTTTTTCGGACCAGATATGGACACTATGAGTTTTTAGTATTGCCATTTGGATTGACTAATGCACCAGCCACATTCATGGACTTGATGAATAGGGTGTTCAGGCTATTTCTAGACAAGTTTGTCATTGTATTAATCGATGACATCCTTGTATATTCTAGGAGCGAGAAAGAGCATGAAGAACATCTTCGGATTATATTGTAGACCTTGAGGAAGCATAAGTTGTTTGCCAAGTTCTCCAAGTACGAATTTTGGCTCTATAGTGTTTATTTCCTTGGTCATATGGTGAGTAAGGAAGGATTTAAAGTTGATCCGAAGAAAGTGGATGCAATTCTTAATTGGCCCAGACCCATAAATGTTTCCAAAGTTCGAAGTTTCTTGGGTTTGGCAAGGAATTATAGGAGGTTTGTGCAAGATTTTTTCTAAGATTGCAACACCTTTGACCAAGCTTACTCAGAAGCAAGTGAAATTCCAATGGACGGATATTTACAAAGGAAGTTTCTACAAGTTGAAAACTTGTCTTACCACGATACCTGTTTTGGCTTTGTCGTTAGGAGAATGAGGATATGAAGTGTACTGTGATGCATCGAGAGTGAGACTTAGATATGTACTTATGCAGCATGGTAGAGTGATAACCTATGCTTCTAAACAGTTGAGGAAGCATGAGGTGAATTACCTTACATATGATCTTGAGATGCCTGCAGTTGTATTTGCATTAAAGATATGGAGACACTACCTGTATGGAAAGAAGTGTGAGATCTCCACAGATCATAAGAGTTTGAAGTATATCATCTAATAGAAGGATCTCAATATCCGATAGAGGAGATAGATGGAATTACTAAAAGATTATGAATGTGAAATTTTGTACCATCCGGGAAGGGCTAATGTGGTGGCGGATTCCTTGAGTAGAAAATCTTTGGGAAGTTTAGCCCATATCCAAGTTAGCAGAAGATCTCTAGTGAGAGAGGTGCAGAGTTTATATGATATGGGGATTAAACTAGATCAATCAGATGTGGGTGCGCTTTTGGCTCATTTTCAAGTTAAACTAGTACTTATTAATTAGATAAAAGAAGCACAAGATAAGAATCCTCAGTTAGTAAAGCTAAAGAATGATGTGGAAATAGAGAGAGCTCCAGGTTTTGCCATAGTTGATGGTGTACTGAGATTGGGCAATAGATTATGTGTTCCGGCTGTGGATGGATTGAGAGATGTGATTCTCAAGGAAGCTCATCATTCAAGCTATAGTGTGCATCTAGGTATAACAAAGATGTACCACGACATTAAGAGTTCTTATTGGTGGAGTGGAATGAAAAGAGATGTCGCAGAATATGTAGCTAAATATCTAACTTGTCAGCAAGTTAAGTTCGAGCATCAGAAACTTTCGGGACTACTTTGCCATTGCCATAATGAAAATGGGAGAGAGTGACTATGGATTTTATGGTTAGATTGCCAAAGACTTCAAGAGGCCATGATTCGATATGGGTTGTTATTGATAGATTAACCAAGTCAGCTCACTTCTTGCCAGTTAAGATGACATTTATGGCTTCTTAGTATGCACAGATATATGTTGATGAGATTGTCAAACTTCATGGAGTTCTAGTTTCGATCATCTCAGATAGAGGTACTCAGTTCTCCTCGAGATTTTGGCAGAAATTACAAGAGTGCTTAGACACACAGCTTGATTTCAGCTCAACATTTCATCCACAAACTCTAAAAGACATACTAAGGATATGCATTCTAGACTTTGGAGGAAATTGGGATGCTCACTTGCTGTTGATAGAATTTTCCTACAACAACAACTACCATTCAATTATCCATATGTCCCTTTATAAGGCTTTGTATAGCAGAAAATGCAGATCTCCCTTGTGTTGGGATGAGGTTGGAGGAAAGTATATCGAAGGACTAGAGTTAATAAGATATACATCAGAAAAGATTCCACTGATCCAAGAGAGATTAACATGCCAAATTGATTGAATTGATGATTGGAATCTATTTATGAAAAACTCAATTTGGCCGAACCACCAAGCGCTATTCATGCCTTTGATTTTTGCTTGTTTTTCCTTTGAATTCCCATGCCAATTTGATCCATTTTGATGTTGTTTAATTGTGTTTCTTTGATGCCTATGCTTTGTTGACAATGTAGCTTTGTGTTGATTGAATTGGGCAAGTCAAGTTTGCACCTAAACCTAACCTTTTGGCTTGCCATTATATGCCCACCATGTGTTTGATGAAATGCCTAGTTCATTTGCCTTTGGCCTATTGTTTTGTATTCCATAGGCCTACCATTTGAATGCCATTGTCACTAGCGACGTTGGCATGTCAATTGACCTACTGTTTTCCGCCATTGAACCAACTTTTGTTCCATGTCTTTCTTAATTGCCAAACCATTTATCATTGATTATATGTTATCTATAGCATTGCCATTGTTCTTATTGACAATTGAATTGACTGATATTGGACTGATTGATTGATGGATGCCATTGTTGCATAATGGTATCCCTTGTTATATTCACCCTTATATGGCTTGACAGAGCTACTGATCCGACAAGATAGTGGGGAAATACTGTCGGCGATGTGCACATTGTATTACTGATGCCCTAGCTGGGAGGGGCTATGGTCCTGGCCATAGGGTCTGATCAGCCTTATGCTTACTGATACAGATATGTTACTAGAGACCTATATGGTCCATACAGATTACTGGAGATTGTATGATTTCTTTTCATGCAGTCCATCCCTTTTATCTGTCTTCCCATATGATACCGAGCCTGTACTTTATTCTTTACTGTAACCCATTATAGATTTTGTTTACTGTTATTCGACTTATTGATATTAATGATTCATTGCTACCTACTGTTTTTATTGATGATGCATGTAGATTCACTGAGTATCATCTATACTCACCCTTTTATTTGTTTAACCATTTCAAGAGAGGAGTAGGTTGCAGAATCCTGTCATCTGTCATCTGAGGATATCTGCAGATAGTCTGATGTATATTTTTTATTTGTATTATTCTTTTGATATTTATTATCTAGCTACTAAATGGGATATGTATGGGTTAGCTAGGAGATGAACATGTATATATATATGTTGATGATGTTATTATGAGTTATATGATGATATGGTGGTATGATATATGACTGTTATAACCAATTGCATAAATTTATAGAATGTTTGACAGAATAACAGAATGAATGGTAATTAACTAAAATGGATAATTAATTATGGTTTATAGATTGTGTATGTAATACTGGGTTTTATGGGTGTCGGTCGCCATTGACATCTCCTGTGCCCTAGGACCGTCACAATCTGGGAACCCAGGTCGTGACAGAGGTGGTATCAGAGCTCTAGGTTTACAGACATTGGAGTTCTAGGTTACAAACAGTGGAATATAGGTTATAGATGAATAGTATCTGAATTACAGAGGAATAGTGACTAAGTACAGAATGGGGTAGAATTAAGTACGCCATGGAGCATAGGATTTCCTTTGACGTTTTTTGCTGTTATCGTCTGATATATGTCATTATTCTGCGTTTTTGTCATTTTCTGAAACTATTTTCATTTTTTTTTGACAGATTACAGAGATGTCTGACGACAGAGACAGAGATACCAGGGAGGCAGAGGTTGCCTCCAATGAGTCACCGGTTAGGGAGATTGCAGTATCAGAGGGTCCGTCTAGATCTCGATGAACTTCTGAGGATTCTGAGAGGGGTGATGATCCCTAGAGAGTGGAGATGATGCGGGGTTTATTGGAGTTACGGAGAAAGATGACTGAGATGAGGCGGGAGCGACAGCAGGTACCGCCACCACCCGCTCCAGCATTAGTGCTTCCACCTGTAGTACCTGAGGCAGTTCTAGTGGTATTGGCTCCTGTGCAGCCAGTGGGAGTTCAGAGGGAACCTGCTGTACAGGGAGATCAGAGGGAGATTGAGGAGGGAGGTGTATCGATGTTTAGCTTTCTAAAGCTAAACTTACCTGAGTTTAGAGGAGACAGAGGTACTGATCCTGTTGATTTATTGGAGGAGGTGGAGAAGGTAGTGAGGAGACTACCATGTTCAAAGTTAAAAACAGTTGACCTGGTTGGGCTATTGCTTAAAGGTAAGGCATGGACCTAGTTCTCGAGGAGGATGGAGCCCAGGCTTTATGGTGAGCACTCACCCACATGGGCAGAGTTTAGACAAGGTCTTATTGACGAGTTTATTACTGCAGGGGTGAAGACCCGTAATCTGATTAGATTTGAGCAGCTTGAGCAGGGAGACAGATCAGTAGAGGAGTATACAGAGGAGTTTATTCGGTTGAGTAGATATACTACTCATATTGTTCCTATAAAGGTTGATCTGATTAGTAGGTTTTGGAGGGGTCTTCATGCTGCACTCCATAATACTTTATGGGCTACAAAGTTCACTTCCTTGACTATAGTGATTGATAAGGCTACACAAATGGAAGAGAAATACAAGACTGAGAGGGCAAAGAGGGACCAGAAAAGAAAAGGGGGTCTAGGATCACAGGTTAGGAGGGGGAGAGCAGCTCCCATCCGAGACAAGTAGAGCCAGTACCTCGATTTGAGCAGAGATCTACAGCTAGTAGTCAGAGGAGGAGACTACAGAGTAGGGAACCGCTAGTAGTTTAGTCAGCACCTGCTTACTCTCAGGGTTCTTTGAGGCCAGTTACACAGGCACCCAACATTCCTACTTATGGGTTTTGTGGTTGGAGACATAGAGGGAAGTGTTGGAGACGGACTGGTGCTTGTTTGAGGTGTGGCCCGTAGGGCCATTATGCTAACAGTTGTCCATTGAGGACTGATCAGCAGTCGTCTGTCACGGTCTCATAGCCAGTGGTACAAGCGAGTCAGAATCTGGGTAGAAAGGCTACAGCCAGAGGCAAAGGCAGGGGAGGACAGGCTGCCAGTGGTAGTCAGGCTCCAGCTAGTAGGGGTCAGGGCAGAGTGTTTGCTGTCAACACCCAGGAGGCCCAGAGATCCGACAACGTGATTACAGGTACCATCTTGATTCAGAATGAGATTACAGATGTCTTATTTGATTTGGGTGCTACTCACTCTTTTGTGTCACCACACTTTGCACCTAAATTGAATAAGGAAATGAGACTATTAGATGTGCCTTGATGATTGCTACTCCTATTGGTGATAGTATGGATGTTAATTATTATTATCCTGATTGCATTATTGAGATTGATGATAACATCTTGCGTGCTGATTTGATTGAGTTGCATGTATTAGAGCTAGATGTTATTTTGGGTATGGATTGGTTGACGAGGCATCGGGCAGTGATAGACTATTATCGAAAGAGAGTTAGATTTCAGCCTGAGGGGCGGCCAGAGTTTGAGTTTTAGGGTGATATTCGAGAGTTCTGGATTAACCTAATTTCTGCTATCCAGGCTAGGAGGATGATTGGAAAAGGCTGTTTAGCCTATTTGGCACATGTAGTAGATGTACAGAAGTTTTCTGTATAATTTGATCAGATACCGGTAGTTCAGGAGTTTCTTGATGTATTTCCTGAGGAGTTGCTAGGATTGCCCCCCTGATAGGGAGATTGAGTTTGAGATAGAGGTGCATGCAGGCACAAACCCTATATCTATTCCACCATACAGAATGGCTCCAGCTGAACTGAAGGAATTGAAG
>CANXYC012163563.1:0-14499 GCA_948193065.1 Aleurites moluccanus | reverse complement strand
TTGTATTTTTCCTCAGTTACTTGTACAGTCAATAAATTTCCTTTAATTTCTTGAATCCTCTTTTCCCTATGACATTTCCCCAAATGCTTAAAATTAGGGTTTCCTCAATCAACAATACATAATATGATTCTCTATAATTTTTAATCATCTTACAGCCTCTATTATTGTTTACTATTATCAATTTAATTAATCTCTTAAGAAAATCTGAAGTTTAAGAATCTGCTTACTATTAATGTCACTATTCATCAAATTCCATAAATTTTTATATCTTGAATATTAATCAAAATTAATAGTCTTAAATACTTATGATAGAGTTTATATACTCATATAGATCTATTCTATCTATCAAAAATTCTTAATCTAAAGAAAAATAAATTTTGGAGAAAATTACTTTATTTTCCCCAAAACTGAATTCCTGAATAATCTGACTTGAAAATGATGATCACAACCTTAAATATGCTAACTTAATGATTCAATGCATTAATTTCAAGTATTAATGCATTAAAAGCAATCGGGACAGATTTGAGAAATATAGGAGAAGAAATGAGAACGAACGAATAAAAGAGAAGAAGAAGATATCGCGAAATTAGCTACTGCTTCTCTTTAAAATAGGTTACTGCCTCTCAGCTTCCCACTTCGCCAAACTCACTTCGCATATGCCACCTCGGCAATGCCTCTTCGCCAAACTTGTCTCACCTATTTCCACTTCGCATACCCCACCTCGGCAATGCCTCTTCACCAAACTTGCCTCGCCTATTTTCACTTCGCATATGCCACCTCGGCAATACCTCTTCGCCAATCTTGCCTCGCCTATTTCCACTTGGCATATGCCACCTCGGCAATGCCTCTTCGCCAAACTTGCCTGGCTTATTTCCACTTTGCATATGCCACCTCAGCAATGCCTCTTCGCCAAACTTGTCTCGTCTATTTCTACTTCGCATATGCCACCTCGGCCTCTTTGCCAAACTTGCCTCGCCTATTTTCACTTCGCATATGTCACCTTGGCAATGCCTCTTTGCCAATCTTGCCTCGCCTATTTCCACTTCACATATGCCACCTCGGCAATGCCTCTTCGCCAAACTTGCCTTGCCTATTTTCACTTCGCATATGCCTATTTTGGCGAGCTGAAATCCTTCCTTGTCACTCCGCGCTGAACCAACTCGTAATTGAGCTACAGACACCCAAATTCCTTAATTCTTTTTGTCACTTAAATAGACACTCAGGGGTCCATCATAACCAAAATTCAAATAAAAAAGAGATCTACAAAATTTATGGTGAATTTCTAAATTTACCCAGACTTTACTCTCAAAAAAATTATCAAAGCAAGTCTGATTAAATTAGCTATCTCTTAAACTGCAATTATTCAATCTCAATGAATTTTCACAGCCATTAATATAACACATGAAGGAACACTTTTCCTGTTTACACTTTTAAATCAAACAGTCTCTATTATTTCCAGAAAAATAACAAACTGACTCATAATTTCCGTAGGAAAAAGAGAACCAAATAAATTCTGGTTGAGGAGCATATCTCCTTACATACACAGAATTTCCAAAATAATTTTACAGATTTTATAGATAGTATAAAAATCTGCAACTCTTATGATTTACGCTTTTATAATTTATTCCTTTAAAGTCATAAAACCAACTCATAAAAAAAAAAATCCTTCCTGCATTACCAAAATTTCTGAAATTTCTCCAAGACATTAATCTATCCACAACATCTCAAAAATCAGAAATAAAAATAAAATAAAATAAAATATTTATTATTGGGTATTACAAAGTCCATATCTCTAGGGTACCATAAACTAAGGTGTTGTGTACTAATCAAATATTTCAAAAAAAATTTTATCGCATGCAAGTGAGACTCTTTAGGACAAGATTAAAATCTAGCACATAAGCATATGACAAACATTATATCGGGCTTACTAGCGGTTAAATAAAGTAAGCTACCAATCATACCTCGATATTTCCTTTCGTCAATGAGTTTGCCACATTGATTTTTATCAAGCTTGATGGTGGAGCTAATAGGTGTTCTACTTGCTTTTACTCCACGCATTTGAAACCTTTTGACCAATTTCCTTGTGTACTTTGATTGGTTAATGAAGATACTTTCCTCACATTGTTTGATTTGTAATCCAATGAAGTACTTTAATTCTCCTATTATGCTTATCTCAAATTCATTTTGCCTGCATTTAGAGAATTCCTTGTATAAAAGTTTATTAGTAGCCCCGAATATAATATCATCAATATATATTTGCACAATTAATATATTGTATTTATCCTTTTTAATGAAGAGTGTGGTGTCAACCTTGCCCTTAATAAAATCATTTTCAGATAAAAAAGTGTTAAGCCTATCATACCAAGTTCTAGGAGCTTGCTTTAGGCCATAAAGAGCTTTTTGCAATTTAAATACATAATAGGAAAAATCAAATTGCTCAAAATCCGGAGCTTATTCAACATATATTTCTTCTTCAATGAAACCATCCAAGAAGGAACTTTTAATATCCATTTGATACAATTTAAATTTCATGTGACATATAAAGGCTAAAAGCATTCTAATAGCCTCAACTCTAGCTACCGGAGCAAAGGTCTCATTATATTCTATACCTTGTTCTTAACCCTCTACCACTAGCCTAGCCTTGTTTCTAGTGATGACACCAATTTCATCCAATTTGTTTCTAAATACCTATTTTGTGCCTATGATAGGGTGGTCTTTAGGTCTAGGAACTAAGGTCCAAACCTTACTCCTTTCAAACTGGTTAAGTTCCTCTTGCATGGCCTCTACCTAACTCTCATCTTCTAATGCTTCCTTAATCCTAGCCTTGTTTCTAGTGATGACACCAATTTCATCCAATTTGTTTCTAAATACCTATTTTGTGCCTATGATAAGGTGGTCTTTAGGTCTAGAAACTAAGGTCCAAACCTTACTCCTTTCAAATTGGTTAAGTTCCTCTTGCATGGCCTCTACCTAACTCTCATCTTCTAATGCTTCCTTAATATTCTTAAGTTCTATCTTAGAGATAAATGCAAGATTATTTACTATCTCTCTAAATGATTCTCTAGTGGTCACTCCTTTAGAGGTATCTTCAATGATCAAATTTTTAAGATGGTCTTTCCTGAATTTTCAATCCTTTGAAAGTTCATCCTAAACTTGTGGGGGTTCAATGGCAATAAGTGGACTCGCAAAACTTCCATAGTCTTCCTTAGGTGAGTCAACATATATATCTATATCAAGTGATGAATCATGTGTATGGATGCTATAAAAAATTTCAATATTTCCATCCAAATTAAATTTTTTAGTATCAAAAGGATTTGATTTATCAAATGTCACATGCATAGACTCTTTAACAACTAGTGTCCTTTTGTTAAAAACTTTATATGCTTTACTAGTAGTGGAATATCCTAGAAAGATACTCATGTCTGTTATGGAGTAAAATTTTCTAAGGTTATTCTTGGTGTTTAATATGAAACATTTACAACCAAATACTCTAAAATATGAAATTCTTGGTTTTCTTCCATTCCAAACCTCATGAGAGGTTTTATTTAAAATAGCTCTTATGAAAAGCCTACTTGAAATATAACAAGTACAATTAATGGCTTCCGCCCAAAAGTACTTAGGTAAAGAGTGCTCATTAAGCACAGTCCTAGCCATATCAATTAATGTGTGATTTTTCCTTTCCACCATCCTATTTTGTTGGGGAGTTCTAGGAGTATAGAAATTATGGAAAATGCCCATTTCATCACAAAATGTTTTGAAATCTTGATTCACAAAGTCTATATCATGATCACTTCTAAGAGAGGTGATATAAAATCCTATTTCATTTTGAATTCGTTTTGAAAAAGAATTGAATTCTTTAAAGTTTTCATCCTTATGAGCATGAAATAATATCTAAGTAAATCTAAAGTAATCATCATTAATAACAAATACATATTACTTACCTCCAACACTAAAAGTCTTGCAAAGTCTAAACAAGTCCAAATGCAAAAGGTCAAGAGGTCTAGATGTTGAGACCTTATTCTTAGTCTTAAATAAACTTTTAACTTGTTTCCTTATTTGGCATGCATCACAAAGCTTGTCCTTTGGAATTTGATCTTAGGAAGACCTATAACAAGTTCATGATTCTTAAGGTCATCTATATGCTCCATTTCTATATGTCTTAGCCTTCTATGCCACAACCAAGAATCATCACAAATTGACACCAAACAATCAATATTATTCTTATGCATGCTACTAATATCAATAATGTAAACATTTCTAACTCTATAGCCAACAAAAAAAATCTTTTTATCTTTCAAGCGCTTCACATAGTATTTCTTGGAAGTAAAATAATTTTTTTTTCCATATCATATAATCGACTAATATTAATCAAATTATGTTTAAAACCATCAACCAAAGCACATAGTTAAGAGATGGGTTATCGGTATTGCCAATTTGTCCAATGCCAATGATTTTGCCTTTACCATTATCCCCAAAAGTGACATTACCTCCCATTTTCTCTTTTATATTTGAGAGGAGATTTGCATTGTCAATCATGTGTGTTGAGTATCCACTATCCAAGTACTATGGATCTTCATTATTGGTGGATTTCAAGCACACCTATAATTAAAGAAACATATTTACTTGATTTTAGGTGCCTAAATATTTTTGGGTCCTTTTGGGTTAGCATCATCAAAATATCTTTGATGCAATTTTTTAATATGACATTTATAATTTATATGATCAAATTTACTACAATAATGACATTTCATCTGTATTAGACCTATAGTGAGACCCAGTCCTATAATGTTGTCTTGATCCATATTATTTCCAATTTTTATAATTTAGTCTTGGTATAGGAAATGCATATGAGGGTCTTTTTTTACCTTATGCATTTGGCATATTATTTTTAGGCCTCATAGCCTTGGGTGGCGGAACAAGTGACATATGAGTAGTTGAAATAAATGCTTTCACAAAGGTAATTTTAGAGGAAGAAGACATATCACTTTCATTAAATCCAAGTCCAAACTTGATAGTTAGACACTTTTGAGACTCAAGAATTTGAACAAAATTTTCTTTGCCTTTATAAAGCTTGGACATACATTCATCATGTGAAATTACTTTATTTTTAAAAATTTCATTTTATTTACTCATTTTATTAAAATCATGAGTCTTTTGAAGGATAGTCTTTACAAATTCACTTTTGGAAGCATTTAGTCTAGCTATCTCATCTTTATAACTATCACATGCATCCAAAATTTTATTTGACATTGTTTTCAAATTATCATATTTACTTTGTAATTTATGATATTTTGAAAGCAATGATTCCATTATTTGTATAGCATCATAATTATTAATGAAGTATGAATTACTTACCTCACTTGAAGTAGTGTCCTTATTAATTACCATGAAGCATAGGTTAGTCCTCATCCTTGCCTTCTTCATTATCATCTGAATTACTTGAGTCATCCCAAGTTGTTGCTAAAGCCTTTTTCTTGAAATTCTTCTTATTCTTTTGCCATGCCCAAAAACCAAAAGTGTGATGGTCCTAGGAAAAGGGTAGGCTTAAGGCCACCATAAATCCATAGAACTCAAACCTGGATCAACAATCATCAATAATATTCTATAATCATGCAATATACTTCAACAGATAGATAATCCATCAATACAATATCACTTGTTCCTTATCGATCAAAAGACAAAATACCATCATCAATAAGGAATAAGGATTACCAATAAGTTTAGTCATATCTCAATATAATATAATTCAATCTACAAAGCCACTATGATTAGTATTCCAAAATAATATAAAAAAATCAAATGATTATAGAATTAATACATTAGCTTCTTGGAGAGAGAAAACAATCAAGAAGTTCTGTTTATCCTATCAACAGATTCTCTAGCACCTGAAATACACAATAAAAGAAAAAGAATGAGTCAAAAACTCAATAAGTTATGGAGATACAATAATACTTCTAGTCTTACATTGATTGATCAAAGAATAGATTGAATTCAATATATATATATATAACAATAGTAACAATGGTTTATGAATAATAAAAATACATTTAATGACATATATATATATTTATACGTGCTTAAAAAGAAATGGTATCCATCAATGTGAAGATAGAACAACCATCAATCTATACCATCCATCCATCAAGATACTACGATCTCAAACCATACGTATGCTTGATCAGAACATACATCCCAGGGCTGATAGGCCTCCCTTAGGTAAAGCCACTGATATAATTTGACCCTATCAGCTAGGTTACTGGTGCACACAGTCCAATAATTTCTCCCTCATTGGGAAGGCGTTCTAAATCGTCAATAACCATACAATCGATACAATGAACAATGAGTGGATCTAGAGACCTCACTGTATCCATATCATTAACAATATTCAATAGGTTTTCAATAATTGCATATGACCCAAATGGTTTTTCAAAGCGAATATATTTCAATGATGGCCTAAGGCCCAATGATATTACAATATCAAAAATAATAACGTTCAATATGAAATTTAGTCCAAGAACAATGACTAAACTTCATTCAAGAATAATATTAACAAATATGAATTTAACAATAAAAAACAATCTATTCCATAACTTACCTCAAATCCCAAGCAAAGAGCTCAACTATTACCTCAATCAATAATCCTTAGGTCCTTGGGTTCACTAAGTCTAAAACAATAAATTCCCAAAACTGGGTTAATTAGGGTTTCCTTCCTCAAAACTAAAACACAAAGAATTCTAAGATTCTACTCCCTTTAGTACTCAATAGAATGATTTCTAATACCAATTAAACCATTAAATGAAGAGTTACTATTTACCATACTATTCATATAAAACTATTAAATCTCACAACTCCCATATCAATCATAATCAATAGCAATAAATGCTCATAAAAGAAAACCTACAACCCATAAACAACTAATGTAACAATGTCATAATCCAAAAATAACTATAAAAGCAAAGATTTAGGATTTACCTTCAAAACCCTAACAATATATTTCCTGAGAAAAGAAACCCTTGAAGTGATTTGATGTCATAAAATGTGTTTCTCATGAAGAATCCTTGAAGAAAATAGCTATTTGGATGATCAAAGAACAATATGGCTAGTTGAGCAAAGGAAAAAAAATGAGAAGAAGAAGAACATGGAATTTAGTTTCTAGTTTTCAAAAATATGAAAATAACTTCTGTATATAGAGCCCGAAGTCTCATGCCCATGAAGAATAAGTTTCACGCCTGTGAACAACAAAAGGTCAATTTCTCGTATTTAGATAGAGAACAAAATAATGACCGTGATAAGGGTTCACGCCTGTGAAAGAAAGCAAATTCACGGTCATGAAAAGAGTTCACACCTGTGAAAACAATAGATTCAATTTCATCACGACAATCACTTATCAAGACCATTCTAACACTCACCAAAATAACTATAAGATCAACTAACACACTCTAAACAATATCTATAACAAAGAAACAATTCCATAACAACTAATCAATATAATCGATAACCATGGGACCATTGATAACCTCATGCAATCATGCAAATTGAAATCTTAGGTGTTACATTCTCCCCTCTTCTTAAAAATTCATCCTCGAATTTTTAAGAATTTACCTTAAATCTAAAACAAATGGGGATACTTCTCCTGCATGCTTTGCTCACTCTCTCAAGTGCATTCCTCTATGGCTTAGTTCTTCCATAAAACTTTAACCATAGGAATCTCCTTATTCCGAAGTCTCCTAACTAATCTGTCGATAATGGCCGTTGGGACTTCCTCATAAGACAAATCCAGACCAAGATCCAATGATTGAACTTGAAGCACATACGAAAGGTCGGATATATATTTTTGAAGCATAAAAATATGAAACACTGGATGCACACCATTAAGATTGGGCGGTAACGTTAACCGATAAGAAACTCCCCCAATCTTATCCAATATCTCAAATAGCCCAATGTACCTTGGAGATAACTTACCCTTCTTGCAAAATCTTAGTACTCCTTTCATTGGCGAGACCTTTAAGAAAACCATGTCTCCAACAAAAAAGTAAACATCCTTTCTCTTTGGATCGACAAAGCTATTGTGGTGACTGAAAGCAGTCTTCAATCTCTCCTTGATGATAGGCACTTTCTCTACTGTAAATTTAACCAACTCAGGACCTTCAATGCTCTTCTCACCCACTTCATCCCAACACAAAGGAGATCTACACTTTCTACCATACAAAGCCTCATAAGATGCCATCAAAATGGTCGAATGGTAGCTGTTGTTGTAGACGAACTCAATCAAAGGCAAGTACTTGTCCCAATTACCTCCAAAGTCTAGAATGCACATCCTTAGCATGTCCTCTAGAGTCTGTATAGTTCTTTTTTATTGTCCGTCAGTCTGAGCATGGAAAGCTTTGCTAAAGTCTAACTGAGTGCAAAGACTCTTGAAGTTTCTTCCAAAATCTTGATGTAAATTGAGCACCTCTATCCGATATAATCAAAACTGGAACTCCATGCAATCTCACTATCTCATCAACATATATCTGTGCATACTGAGAAGCCGAATATATAGTCTTAACTAGTAGAAAGTGAGTTGACTTGGTCAATCTATCTACTATCACCCATATTGAGTCATAACCTCTTGAAGTCTTTGGCAATCCAACCACAAAATTCGTAGTCACTCTCTCCCATTTCTATTCTAGTAATGGCAATAGTTGAAGCAATTCAGAAGGCTTATGGTGTTCAATCTTCACTTGCTGGCAAGTTAAACATTTTGCCACAAACTCCATTATATCCTTCTTCATTCCACTCTACCAATACAATCCCTTGATGTCGTGATACATCTTAGTCGCACCTGGATGCACATTATAAGTAGCATGATGTGTCGTCCTTAATATCGACTTTCTCAAACCATCCACATTGGGAACATATAAACGGTCACCATGCTTTACAACACCATCCATAACAACAAATCCTGGAGTTTTCTCAGCTTCCACATCACCTTTAAGCTTAACCAATCTAGGATCTCTATCAGGTGCTTCTTTGATCTGATCAATAAGAAGTGGCTTAACTTGAAAATGTACTGAAAGCATTTCTGAATCTGATAAGCCAAATCGAATCCCCAAATCATGCAATTCATGCAACTCTTTCATTAATGACCTTCTATGCACTTGAATATGAGCTACACTTCCCATAGACTTCCTACTCAAGGCATTTGCTATCACATTCGCCTTTCCAGGGTGATACAATATATCACAATCATAATCCTTAAGCAACTCCATCCATCGCCTTTGCCTAAGGTTCAAATCCTTTTGTTGGAAGATGTACTTCAAACTTTTGTGGTCAGTGAAGATCTCACACTTCTCTCCATATAAATAGTGTCTTCATATCTTTAATGCAAAAATAACAGTTGCCATATCTATATCATGAGTTGGTAATTCATCTCATACTTTCTCAACTGTCTCAAAGCATAAACTATTACCTTTTCATTTTGTATCAACACATACCCAAGCCCTACTCTAGAAGCATCAAAATACACAACATATACTTCCTCACCAGATGGTAAAGCTAGGATAGGTGTGGTCGTGAGACAAGTCTTACGCTTATGAAAGTTTCCTTCACAGTCATCTGTCCAAACAAACTTCACCTGCTTCTGAGTGAGCTTAGACAATGGAGCTGCAATCTTGGAGAAATCCTGCACAAATCTCCTATAATAGCTTGCCAAACCCAAGAAATTTCGAATCTCTGACACATTCGTAGGTCTAGTCCAATTAAAGATCGTATCTACTTTCTTTGGATCGACCTTAAGTCCTTCCATACTTATCACCTTCCCCAAGAAGCAAACACCATCCAACTAAAACTCGCATTTGGAGAGCTTAGCAAACAACTAATACTCCCTCAAGGTATGTAATACAATCCGAAGATGTTTTTCATGCTCCTCCTTACTCTTGGAATACACAAGGTTGTCATTGATGAATACAATGATAAACTTTTCTAGAAATAGCTTGAACACCCTATTCATCAAATCCATAAATGCAGCTGGTGCATTTGTTAAGCCAAACGGCAACACCAATAACTCGTAGTGGCCATATCTCGTCCAAAACGCTCTCTTAGACACATCTTCCTTCTAAATCCTCAACTGGTGATAACCCGATCTCAAGTCGATCTTAGAAAAATAACTTACCCCTTGTAACTGATTAAACAAATCATCAATTATGGGCAATAGATACTTATTCCAAATAGTCACCTTATTAAGCTATCAGTAATCAATGCACAACTGCATAGAACCGTCCTTCTTCTTGACAAATAACACTGGTGCACCCCAGAGCGAACTACTAGGTCTGATGAACCCTTTGTCAAGCAAATATTGTAGTTGCACCTTCAACTCTCTCAATTCTGTTAGTGCCATGCGATATGGAGGTATGAAGATCGGATTCGTTCCAGACAATAGCTTAATATTGAATTCAATCTCCCTCTCCGGCGACAAACCTGGCAATTTTTCAGGAAAAACATATGGATACTCACTCACAATTGGAAAGCTCCAATCCCTTCACTTCCTTCTGAGTATCATGAACATAAGCCAAGTAATCTTGGCAACCTTTCCTTATCATTCTCCTCTCCCCAATGGCGGATATCACATTGTAGGGTACTTCACTTCTTTCCCCTTAAAACTCAAACTCCTCACCCTTAGGTGGTTTGGAGACTATCTTCTTCTGATTGCAATCTATGGTGGCAAAATACTTGGACAACCAATCCATGCCTAAGATAACATTAAACTTTAACACCTACAATTCAATCAAGTCTACCTCCAAACTTTTTCCATCAATACTAACAACACATGCAGGATAGAAATTTCGAATCTTAATCTCCTTCTCTAAGGGAGTAGACACAATCATCACATCATCAAACAACTCACACCATATGCATATCTTCTTAGCAAATTGAGATAATATGAACGAATGTGATGCTCCTAAATCAAACAATACTTTTGTATTCTAAGCTTGAAAATAATGAATACATGTGACAACTACATTAGAGGCTTGGGCCTCCTGTTGATTGAGTGCAAAAACTCTCCCTCTTCCTCTACCTAAAGAAGTCTGACCAGGAGTTTGAATTGCATATGAAATTGATCCTCGGCCCGCTTTTGTACCTCTGCTATAACCTCGGCCTACCCCAACTTGAGCACTACTACTCCTCACTCTCTATATCTGAATCGTAGACTACGAAGTTGGTGGTCTCACAGTAGTCACTGTCCGTAGGTAATCTTTCACAAAATATCCAAGCTGTCCACAGTGGAAACAAACCATTATCTCGATATGACATGGTCCTAAATGCCTATTTCCACAAGTAGGACAATGAAAATTTCCCCTCGAAGGTGCAAAACTAATTGTGCCCCTGCTTATCTGTGAAGTATGTCTAAAAGGATTGGGCATGTACTGTGATCTTTCCGGCTGCCCTCTGAACCCACTCTGAGGAGTAGATTGCCTTAAAATATCCATGCTCCTCACTCCACTGCTATCACTGTTAGGCCTAGAGGAACCCTCAACTCTAGCCTTCTTCTTCTGTTCTCTTTCTGCTTTCAGTTCCATTTCCCAATTCTCAAACATTCTGGCCTTATCCACCAGTTTGGAATATGAGTCAAACTTATGAGCAACTAGCACACGAAACAGTGAAGGAAGCAAGCCTCTCCTGAAGCTTTGAATCTGAGCAGCCTCTATAGAAACTAATGCTGGAGTATACTTACTTAGCTGACTAAACCTCCTAGCGTACTCCGATACGCTCATTTCCATAGTTTAAACCAGTCGTTCAAACTCTACAGCTTTAACCTCACTCACACTTTCTGTAAGGAATTCATCCATAACCACGGTCTTAAATTATTCCCAAATAATATCCATATTAGCCCAGAGTAATCCAGTCACACTTTTTTTATACCAAACTCGGGCATCATTCCACATTAAGTGACCCACAAACTCCACTACCCTTCTATCTGGTATTCTCAAAATTTGAACCTTATCCTCTATTATCTCAAGGAAATCAATGGGATCCACATCTCCCCTATACTCTGAAGGCTTAAGTTTTATAAACTTCTCAAAAGACACCTCCTCAACTTGTGGAACAAAAGATGGTGGTGGAGAAACCACCGATGGAATCGAAGCTACCGGTGCTGGAGGAACCGTCTGTTGCAAATGTTGTGTGATAAATGCCTCTAATCTCTCATATTTTTGCTGCATCTGATCAAATATATGTGCTAGTTCAACATCCATCTGAGGTGCAGGTGGAGGAACCACTCCCTCTCTGACACTACCCACAGAACCCTCCTCCCAAGGATCTACCCTTCTAGGGCGGCCTTATCCATGCCCACGACCTCTACCTCTCTTTAGAGGCATTTTGATGTTGATAAAGGAAAATAAACAACTTAGATTCATAACACAATGGCAAACACAGATCTATACCAAAGGAATACAAAACAATGACAAGACATGAATCCTATGCTCCGTAGTCTACTTATTCAATCATACTTAAACCAATGAACTTACACATCTATCTATCTATCTATAAATTAACCTGTCTCTGATACCACTTTTATCATACCCCAAAACCAACAGTGTGATGGTCCTAGGGCAAGGGTAGGCTTAAGGCTACCATAAGCCCATAGAACCCAAACCTGGATCAACAATCATCAATAATATTCTATAACCATGCAATATACTTCAATAGATAGATAACCCATCAATACAATATCACTTATTCCTTATCAATCAAAAAATAAAATACCATCATTAATAAGAAACAAGGATTACCAATAAGCACAGTCATATCTCAATCTAATACAATTCAATCTATAGAGCCACTATGATTAGTATTCCAAAATAATACAAAACATCAAATGATTATCAAATAAATACATTAGCTTTTTGGAGAGAGAAAACAATTAAAAAGGTCTGTCTATCCTGTAAATAGGTTCTCTAGCACTTGAAATCCATAATAGAAGAAAAAAAATGAGTTGAAATCTCAATAAGTTATGGAGATACAATTATACTTTGAGTCTTACATTGATTGATCAAAGAATAGATCGAATTCAATATATATATATATATAAAACAATAGTAACAATGGTTTATGAACAATAAGAATATATTTAATGACATATATATATATATATATATATATATATATATACGTGCCTACAAAGAAATGACATCCAAATGTAACGATAGAACAACCATCAATCCATACCATCCATCTATCGAGATACTACGATCTCAAACCATATGTATTTTTTATCAGAACATATGTCACAGGGCTGATAGGCCTCCTCTAGGTAAAGCCACTGATACAATTTGACCTTATCAGCTAGGTCATTGGTGCACACAGTCCAATGATTTCTCCCTCATTGGGAAGGCATTCTAAATCGTCAATAGCTATACAATCGATACAATGAACAATGGGTGAGTCTAGAGATCTCATTTTATCTATATCATTAACAATATTCAATAGGTTTTCAATAATTACATATGACCCAAATGATCTTTCAAAGGGAATACATTTCAATGATAGCCTAAGGCCCAATGGTATTACCATATCAAAAATAATAACGTTCAATATGAAATTTAGTCCAAGAACAATGAATAAACTTCATTCAAGAACAATATTAACAAATGTAAATTTCATAACAAAGAACAATCTATTCCATAACTTACCTCAAATCCCAAGCAAAAAGCTCAACTATCACCTCAATCAACAATCCTGAGGTCCTTGGGTTTACCAAACCTAAAACAACAAACTTCCAAAAATAGGTCAATTAAGGTTTCCTTCCCCAAAACCAAAAAACAAAGAATTCTAGGATTCTATACCCCATAGTACTTAATAGAATGATTTCTAATACTAATTAAACCATTAAATAAAGAGTTACTATTCACATAAAACTATTAAATCTCACAACTCCCATATCAACCATAATCAATGGCAATAAATGCTCATAAAAGTCTACCTATAACCCATAAATAACTAATCTCACAATGCCATAATCCAAAAATATCTATAAAAGCAAAGATTTAGGATTTACCTTCAAAACCTTAACAAGAGATTGCTTGAGAAGAGAAGCCCTTGAAGTGATTTGATGTCTTAAAATGTGTTTTTCATGGAGAATTCTTGAAGAAAATGGCTATTTGGATGATCAAAGAACAATATGGCTAGTTGAGCAAAGGAAATAAATGATAAGAAGAAGAAAATGAAATTTGGTTTTCGGTTTTCAAAAATTTGAAAATGACTTCTATATATAGAGCTCGAAGTCTCACGCCCGTGAAGAGCGAATTCACGCCCGTGAAGAATAATTTAGACAGAGAGCAAAGTAACGGCCGTGATAAGGGTTCATGACCGTGAAAGCAAGCAAATTCACAGCCATGAAAAGAGTTCATTCCATGAAATTAATAGATTCAATTTCATGAAGACAATCACTTCTCAAGACCATTCTAACACTCACCAAAACAACTCTAAGATCAACTAACACACTCTAAACAATATCTATAA
>CANXYC012163379.1:0-21600 GCA_948193065.1 Aleurites moluccanus | reverse complement strand
AAATCCTCTGTATTTTTTTTTATTTTTTTTTTTTATTTTATTATTAAAAAATATTTTATATTTTTAATTTAAAATATATATATATATATATATATATATATATATATATATATATATATATATATATATATATCTATGATTTAATATATTTATATAATAGTTCTAAGCAGAGGTTATCTACTGGTAGAGAAACAAGAGAAAGAGAACCAGGTTGCACCCTCCATTCATCACTATCTAGTGAGCTCCCACAACGTGTGCTGCACCAGCGTGTAGCAAAGCTACCAACGAGTCTCCAGCCATAAGCTCGCTATCATCGGCTACTGGAGCAACTCCCATGTGCCACCCTAATTGTTCGTCAACCAAAAACTTTCGGAGCTGATTTCAGCCAGCTCTAATCTCCTTTTCCTGCGATTTCAGTGCCATTGGACTCCTATTTTCCTTAGATTTTATTGGTATCCATTTTGCACCCTAAGCTTGAATAAAAAGTTGATAAAAAAATCGAAACTGAGACTACTGAAGTGTTTTTCTGCCAAACAACAGCGAGTGAGGAAGAGTGAGTGATATTTTTGGACACTATACCTAAAGACGAGTCCATTGGTGCCCTCTCTGCCATCAGACTCTACCAACAATGATTCTTCAATGGCAGACCAGTTAGAGTCATCCAATAATTTTAGAATTGATTTCAGACGCGCATTAATAATATTTAAATTTACTAAATATAGTGCGAATGAATTTGAAATTATTAATGATGATTAATTGAATTATTAGCACATTAATTGGAATTGTATTGCAGTTGATATGACAAATTTTATTTGTACTTACATATTAGCAAAATTTTCTTCCATTATTGTAAATTGTGAGTTTTGCATTTGAGGAGGAATAAATGATGTTATATTTTGCCTGGGGCATTTGAGATTACTTGAGTTGAGTTGTTGTGTTGTCTGTATTTCAGGGGGATTAGGTCTATTCTAAGGGAAGCTCTACTGAATTATTGATAGATTCTTTGTAGTCTTTGAATGCTTTTATCTTTTTATTCCTATAATTCTTGTTCTGATAATTCTTTGAAATTTTATTCTTACAACATCCCATCTTCTACTGCCCTGGGATCAAGTTAGTGCAGAGTCAGAGTTTCTCTCCCAGGACGATAAGCGATACTTTCTAATATATTTTATCTCTTTCTAATGTATTCACATTATTGTATGTATATATATGTATAAAATTATGCATTATGAAATAAATGGACATCTTATCATCTACTTACAAATGTTATATCATGGTTTATGCTAAATATTACTTGTAGTTACTAAATAGGATAAGAATGACATAGAACTATAAAGGATTGTGATTTTGATTATGATTATGGTATGAATATTGAATTATGATGAGCTATGACTGATATATAACTGTTGTAGGTTACTCATCGCTTAAAACTGCTGCTAGTTATGTCAATATTGTGTGGTTTAGTCCAGTGATAACTGCAGCCCTATGCATTGGATCTTAAGAGATAATTTTCAGATCCAAAGAGCTTGATAGGGATTGACTCTCCATAATGAGGTTTAATGTGGTTCCTATATATGAATTAATTCTCATCCTTAGATGATTATGTGATTATTTTTCTATTTGACATGACACGTGTGTATTGATACTTTTAAAATGATTGTATGATTATATTTTGAGTAGTATTATTTTTTGAATAGAAATGTTCACCACCTAGATCCCTATTTTTCCATATTGCATATTGAACCCTAGAAGATGTTTATTTTTATTGAGTTATCCCTATTTTTCTCCTCCGACAATGAAATTTATCTTTCCATATATTCAGATATATATTGAATTATATTATATTGAATTATGTATTCTAAAATTCCATAATTATAATAGGTGTGAAGGAATATTCATATATATAAATAATATGAAAAATTTTATGTGATAATATTGAGGATAATAGAATGTCCTCCCTTATATGATGAGATTTTCAGTTAACTAGAGACCTGATAATGATATTTTGGAATTATTGAAATTATAGTACTGAGTGACAATGATTTAATTATGCATAAATTATGCTTAACAGGTAGGTTCATAGTCCTTGATTGGTGATAAATAAAAACGAGATATTATAGTATTTTTTTATTTAATTTGATAAGTCAGATCAACAACGAATTTTAAAAGCTTTAAATATTTTAATGTTCTAACATCGATCATGTGCCCTTAAGGTCGGATGATGAGAATATATGTTGGGAGTCATAAAGTCTAAAGTGGTTTGGCACAAAATTGAAATTAAGTTGAAATAATAATTTAGTAATTAAGCTAATAGTTGAATGATTGATCTAGGTTATAAAATGTTATTAAATTAATAATTAAATTTACATAATTATTTCATAAAGAAAAAATTAAAAATTTAAATTATGACAGTTATTTTTCTTTTAAAAATTTATTTATATGTGAAAAAATAACATATTTCTTGAATTTGAAGGACATTGCAAATTAAATTTCATATTTTAAAGCATTAAAGTACTATAACCACAACTTTTGATTTTGATTTTCATCCACGTATTGTAGCTCATGAATTTCATGTTTGAAACTTCTCCTTTTCCATTTCCTTTAAAAATATATATATATATAATTTAGGGCTTTAGGATTCATACAATATTCAAAATAATATATGGTAGAAAATATCTTTTTTTTTTTTATTCTTTTTTCTAAGTATATAGAGTGGCATAAATTCTAACATAGCTTTTAAAATACCTCACTTTTTTTTTTTTAATCATTATATCAAAACATTATTTTTATTAACTATTCATTGAAATCATCTACTACACATAAAAAACTTTAAATCTTAAAAAGGAAACCCATGGATGGAATTAGAATGTTTGTTATTTTTATGCTATACAAGCAAGACATATTGAAGATACCCTACCATCATAGGTAATACAAGTTATTTTTAACAAGAAAATGGCTTCCATCCACATATACTAAAATATTCAATATATCAAGGTGTTGTTAGCACTAAAAAAAAAATTTATTCTAGTAATAAACAAAAGTATGCATCATTATATTTTGTTGTTATAATAAAGTGCAACAAGTTTGCTATCTTGTATTATTAGTTTCCATTTTGTGATGATGAAACTCAATAAACCTAAGATTGAGACAAAAATTGTTATTATTATTGTGATCTTTGCATAAATTTTGTTGCTCACCACATAGGAGGAAGAATGTTAAAGCATTTCCAAGATTTATGATTTGGTCTAAAAATTCCACAAACATTATCAATACATGAGAAGTATTATTTATTACATCTTAAGCACACAATTAATTAAGATATTAATTTCACAGTTTCTCTACAAGGAGACCAGCCAATAGAAAAGAGACACCAAGTTAGGCCAAGCAAATCATATTAATATAATAAAATAATGAAAGATTTCATATAGCACATTGATTAAATGTATAGTTTTTTCAATTGGCTTTTATATGAGGTAGTGAGAGCCAAATACAAGATAAAACATGCATGTTAATTAATAATTATACGCAAGTTATAATCTTGAAATTTTTTTTCCCTAGTTTAATTAATGATTTCGTAGGCTTATTTATATGCAACTTAAAAAAAAAAAAATTGTAGTTTTTGCTCTAGATGAAGAAAATATATTTACTATTAGGACACATATTAAATATGAAGGTGAAAAGTATGTACATTTATTCATTAAATTGAGGATTGAATTATAATATTCATAATAAAATTTAATAAATAATAATAAATCTTTAGTTCAGTAATATTATAACCATTTATAATATTTTAAGATTTCAAATTCGAATTTTAATCGGATTCAAATTTACTTTTAAAAAATAAGTTTAATAATTTTTCTCATTTGATGAAATTTAAACTTAATTTCATTTGCAATCATTTATTTTTATATAAATAAATTTCGACAAGATGATTATTGTTATTATTAGATTTCAATAGAATTTCAATTAAATTTTTATAAAAAAATTAAATAAATTTTTATAATTAAGGTTTACAATAAACAATAAAATTTTCATACTTATTAACAAATAGGAAATTCTATGAAATTTAGTTAATATTGAATTTATTATTGAAACTAATTAGTGTTGAATAAATTTATTGATAAATCCATTAATAATTATAAAATTTGAAAATATTTCAATAATACAAAGTAAACTAACCCATAAAATTTGGGTTCCAAATTTAAACATTTTATATTCATATTTTTATAATTTAAAGTAAAAGAGAATGATTATGAATATTCAAATGTATTCTAACCAAAAGCACATATATAACCTTAAAAAAGCTTAATAAAAAAAATATAGATCTTCAAATTTAAAAAAAAAAAAAAAAAAAAAAAGAGAGAGAGAGAGAGAGTGAGAGAATGATAATCACCAATTATGTGAATTAAAATTTTTGATGGACCACAAGCCATGTCATGAACATCATGATCCTAGTCATTATGTTGCAAACCTTTGCAAAGGAGTGGCTAGGGTACAATGCCATCCAAGGCCTATTATATATATAAATCTCAAAGGGATTAGAAAAATTACCCATTATTCTTATCATGTTTCCCATCCCACTTACATTCCACTCTTGTCATGTCCACTTGTCTTGTAAATGTTGCCATAATTTTTTTTTTTATAACACCTTTTACCTTAGCCTTGTTGTCAACATTTCATTAACTATATTTTCTCAAAATAGATATTGTAAACAAAATCAAGAAGCTAATGCTTAAGGGATATATATTCACTCCAATTCTCCTCATCCATTTATTATACACATTTTTTTTGTCTCCTTTGATAGAATTTTAATTCATCTTCTTATTCTAATGCTTTCTTTGATTAAAATATGAGATCAAAATTATCAAGTTACAATCAACATGTCAATGCTTAATTAAAAAAGTTCTCACAAATGTCTAAAATAATTTTGTTACAATTCATTTTTTTAATTTAAATTTTAAAGATAAAAAAATAATTTTTTTGTCGTATAATGTAATGATTTTTTGAAGATTAAATTAAAATTTAATCGATTTGATAATTTTATAAATTTATATAAGAAAAGAAAGTGATACATTAAATATTTTTTTTTTAAAGTATATATAAAAAAAAAATTATGAAAAAAAAGGGATAGATAGAATTTGAATGTCTAATTGTTTACACTTTAAAATAGGCACTCAGTTTCTGTTTATTCATTATTTAAAAGAACTTATTGCACCATTTACTTTTTATTTAACTTTATTGCAATTCTATCATTCTATTTCAATAATTAACCAATAAAAACATTTCCATGTCAATGATGACATAATGTACCATTTATTGAAATGCTAACATATCATATGCCACATCAGCTTAAGAAAACAAGAAATTCTTCTTTCTTCAATCTCTTAGGGGCCAACCCAAAATTTATTTTTTTATATGTGAAAATAGAATGTAATTTTGAAGAGTAAGTTATCATAATAATTTTAAATATATTATAATTAATACTTTAATTTATGTTATTTTAAAATTAATATGTTTTATTTTTAAATTACTTTTATGAAAAGTGAAAGGTTGTAAGAATTTAAAATATTTTCTAAATCAAAATATTTGTATAAATTAAAATATAAATAACTAAATATTGTAAAAAAAATATATATATAATTTTATAAAACAATGGCGTTGACAAATGAGTCAGATTGGTAGAGGTTTGGTCAAGTCACTTCAAATTACGGATGAATCAAGTTATGTCTCAAGTTAACTCCTGAAAAGAATTTTAACAGTTTAAGCCAATTTTTGAATTTTTCCACGAATTGAATTCAAATTTTAATTAATTTGTAAAAAAAATAAATAAATTTTGTTAAAATTCATTTCCATATAAAACTCATCATATTTTTTATTGAATTAAACACATATTTTGGCTGAATTAAGGAATTATTCAAATTGACTCTTAAATTTATATATTTTTTTAAATTTCACGTTATAATTTATTTTTAATGAATTATAAAAATTTTACTTGTACTATCAATTTAGGTCCTTGTGACTACTCTCAAATTTATATTATTTCATGTTCCAACAAATTTGAGCAGATTATAGGTTAGAGAATATAAGATGGTTTTTCAAAATTTGTCATCTTTAATAATGACAAAAATTTTGAATCTTTAATAAATTTTATGGATTAAAAATATTAATTTTGAAATAGTCAAAAGCAATGTGTTAATTATGCCAAATTTCGAAACATTTAGTAATTTACCCTTATAAAATTAACTAAAATTTACTGCTTATATTGTTAAAATAAAAAATTTCTCCAAAAATATAGAAGTCTCGAAATGCATTATTTTTTATAGGATATAACCTTTAATATTGAGGATGGGAATTATATTTTTTACCCTACAAAAATTCCCATCCTCCTACAAAAATTCCCATCCTCCTTTTCATAAAAATTTAATATTATAATTACTTAATAATCGCTAGTATATATATTAAAAAATAATTATTATTATTTTAATACATATATTATTTATTTAAATTTACATTTAATTCATATATTAAATTTTTTAATACATAAATATTTATGAGATTGTTAGAATTTTTTCAAAATCTTTACACTTATTGAATTAAATTTATTTAAGTACTGTGGTACTTTTTATATATTGCTAAATTTTTAATGTTTTATTAAGTAATATTGTAGAACATTTTGAATGTATTAGATATATTTATATTTTAATTTAATTTGTTTGATACTTCGTATGTTTAAATTTTTTTAATATTTTTTAAATAAATTTAATTTTATTTTCAGTTATTATTTATAAATTTTATAAATATAGATAAATTTAAAAATATAAAAATTAAATGGAGAACGAGAATTTTCATGACGAGCTAGGGACTAAATTATCCCCCTCCCATTGTAATTCCTATTCAAACTCGAGCAATTCACTGTAATCAAGTCCAGATCCTCTCAAGGCAAATCATTTCGCGCCTGATCTCTTCTTTCTCATATCCTAACACGAGCACTTTGCTCTCAGCAGTAATTCGCCTCGTTAATACAATTGGTTAAATCACTGGCAACGTTAAATCATCTCCTTGGAAATTATGGGACACCATCACAAGTATACATGAAAGAAGCAAATTATATCCTTTAGTTACCTTATCAACTTCATTGCTGACTCTTTACATAAATTGACGGTTGATAGAAAGGAGGATTTCATAGCTTGGCTTTGATACTCTATTCTTCTTAGCGCATAACTCTTTCAGTATTGTTTGTGCAGGAACCATTTTAGTTAGTTTAGTTGTTTTGGTGTGGGAATGTTTGATTGTTTAGCAAGTCTGTGCGCAGCTGATAGCCATGTCTGTTTGGTTTGACTGTATACTTATTAATAAACTTCTTATATATATATATATATATATATATATATATATATATAAAAGACAATAAAAGTTATTTAATATTGAATATATGTAATAAATTAAATAAAAACTTGGCATGACAAAAGCTATATACCCATGACAACTAGGAAGTGAACATGGTCTAAAATGAAGAGTTAAAAGTTGATTCCAATACTATTATTAAAAAAAAAAAAAAAATCTGAGTCAAACTCAAAAAATTTTGATTATTATATGATGGGTTCATACACAATATAAATCATTTTACATTTTAATGTGAGATATTTTCTTTTAAGATACATAATACATTAAGGAAGAAAATGGAAAGATTTAGTACATTATATTTAAAAATTAAATGGAATAATTTAAAATCATTTGGTAGATTAAGAGCAACAACTGAAAATGATTATTAACTTAATAATAAGCATTCATCAACTACCAATTAATATGATAATTATTGATTATCAACTAATAATTCAACCAAATGAATCATAAATTTCTCTTTCCCTCTCAACTTAATTTATTAATGTTCTGATAAATTTATAGAGAGATATAGGCAACAGGAGTTAAATACATTGAATTTTGACAATTAATTTAAATAAAATTCTTCCAAAATTTCCTATTTGGCATATCCTTGGTAATAATCAGGACAAACGCAAGCGGACATATAAAAAAAAAAAAAAAAAAGTAAAAAGGGATATAACTATATTATAAAAATAATAATTTTTTTAAAATTTATTATTTTTTCTCTTTATTTACTAAGTAATAGCTTTACATTTAAATATGAAAATCTCAATTTAGTCGATGAAATTTATAAACTAATTGCAGTATTTAAAAGATTAAATATCAAACTATCTAACCAAACTGCAAACTAATTATAGACAAGCCTACAAACTTATAATAAATTTAATAACATTAAAAATAATTGTTTAATTATTTTAAATTTTTTAAATTTTCACAGCTAAAATAAAAAATTTATCAAATATATTTAAAAACAATATCAGAATAATTTGAAAAAAAAAATACAAAATGATACTTAAAAATTGAGTTTTTAAAAATGAAAATTATAAAATCTCACATGAACTTTCATTCACCTCTCAAAATAATAAACAAATACCCATAGACATATGCATGTAAAATAAAGGGGTATGTGTCGTCCTTGATTTTTAAATTTTTATATTAAATTACAGTTTAATTCATAAAATTTGATAAAATTATTTAAATGATTCTTAAATTTTAAAAAATTAACTCTTTTGTTTTTGATAAACTACAATTTTATTTTATTTTCCTTCACTTTCTTTCTTTCTTTTTTTATTTTCTTTTCAATTTTCCTTTATTTTCTTTCATTTTTCCTCATTTTATTTCACAATTTCTTTCATTTCCTTTCCCTTCCTTTGCCAATAATATTGTAATGATTTTTAATTATTTCTAATTAAAGTACATTTATAGTACTTTTAATTATTTTTATATTTTTTAAATAAATTTATTTCATTATCATATTGTCCATTTTCAAAATTTTTCCTAGGTTCCTAAATGTGAGGATTATCCTCCCTTCTTAAATTTCTGCATCTGCCAATACAAATTTCCACAGTAAAATTATGTATATTTATTATATAATATTTTTTTTTATTTTTGGTGATTTGATATTTATTTATTGATTTTTGTTTCTTTGCCTCTATCCTATGAGGAAAACTAAATTGGCAACTTCTATTGGGAGAAGGTTTGAAAATATTTATACTCCTCCAGGTATTAAGAAAGATTAAATTGAAAATTATTTATATAAAATGATATATTTTTACTTGTTTATTTTCTTGAGTACAATTATGAAGAGGAAGTTCATTATTTTCATTACTCTTTTTTATGAGAATTTCTATTAATTTATATGTGAATTTTATAATATAATTTATGATATTGTTGACTTGAAAATTAAATATAAGGCATTAGCATTATATAAACAAATAATTTTATCTCTGACTAAAATTTTATTATTATTTAGTGAAATTTAAAATTTAGAATTAAATTATTAGATTAATATAAATCTTGTAATTAAATAAAAACATGAATTTAAATTGTAATAATAATTTCATACAAAATTATTATAATAAAAAAATTAAAATTTAATTTTAATTGAAATGAAAAATTTTACATCAAAATTAGATTATTCAATATTCTTTTATTTATTAATTTGGAAATCGATAATACTGAAAACTTATAGATTAAAATTAAATACTCATCATCTGAGCAAAATAATCTTAAAAAAATTTGAAATCAACAAAATGAATCTCATTTTTCTAGAACTTCCCTCATGTAGGTGTTAAACAATAAGCTTATATTAATCCTTAAATATAATTTAAAATTAAATACATATATAATATAAATAATAGATTCATATATGTTTCTATCCTACATTGGCTGACATTGAAGAAGAACAACAAATTATTGTCCTACGCATTAAAACCTACCTTAATTAATAACCTTATCTTTGTCAATTGTCTTGAGTGAAAAATCAAATTATGTTAGGGATAAGGAACAGAAGTGGAAGAGAAGGACAGTTTTTGAGCCTCTTAATTAATAACCTTATCTTTGTCGATTGTCTCAATTTATTGAATTTTTGAAGCTCTGCAACATCTACTTCTTTATATATAACTGAACTTGAAAAACCAGACCTGACTAGCATTTACACTGCACATTACAGAGCCCCTACAGTAATTATATAGTCCAGCACCAGTGCCTAGGGCCGACATAGAATTTTTTGGAAACGTAAAAATTTTAGAAAAAATACTATAAAAAAAATAAAAAAAAATAATTTTTTAAAATAGAAGAAATATTTTATTAATTTTAATAAATTTTAAAAATTGAATAATAATTTATTTTAAAAAATTTAAAAATTAAAGAATCAAAAAATATATAATTAAATAATACTTTATTAATGGCTAAAAAATTAATTTTTTAAAATAAAAAATATTTTATTAATTTTATAAATTTTAATAATAATTTTACTTTAAAAAATTTTAAAAATTAAGAGCGACACTTGTTTTCAAATGAATTCTGCCATTGTCCTTTATGATAATTAATTAATTAATTATTATAATTTATATCAATGAAAATGAAAACTTATTATATAAAAATAAAAAAAATAAAAAAAATATCTGAAATATAGCTTTAGCTCGAGTTAGCTATGGTATAGTAGTAGTAATCTAAACCACTAAAAATACAGACTCTAATGAAAACAAATTGTGACATAAAGTTGGGTATCCCTTCTAATTGAACATATGATCCACGTCAACTTGAACTATTGCGGGAAAGGAATTTCAATAATTTATAAAAAATTTCATTTATCTCACTCAAAATCAATTTTTTTATGTAAATTTAAGCCTAAAAAAATTTTATTTACTCACTCAATCTAAACTTTTTAGCTGAATTTAACATCTATATAAAAAAAATTTAACAAATAAAATTGTCAAAATTTTTGACTTATTTATAATTAATATCTTAATTTTTTATTTGTTTTTATCAATCATAAAATAATAATAACGTATCAATATTTTTTATTTTTAAATATAATTTTAATATATTAAAACTAAAAATTATTAATAACTTATAAAATAATAATAATTTTATTATTTATTGGTTGGATCCTTTAAAAACAAATTAATTTTACAATTTTGCCCCCTGAAAATCCCTTGTGCAAATACAGAGAATATTGTATATCTATAGCCTTTTTGGCATCATCAGCAACAATAGAAACCATATCTCCATTAAAAGAACAACCAAAACCCAAATAAAAATAAATAAAATAAAATCAGCTCTAAATCACACAATCTCATCATTTTGTTGCATTCATTCATAACCCACTGTTTCTTTTCTTTTCTTTTCTTTTCTTTTCTTTTCTTTTCGATCAAAATATATATTTATTTATATATTTATATATTATTACTTGTGATTAATTCCACTGATACCCTTCCTTTCTAAGCCCTGTTTTGTCCCTTACCTTTTTATGAATCTTTCTATCTGTTTCTGTCAACTTCCAAGTACTGTCCTTCTCTTTCTTGATATCCTTTCTTCTTCTTCTCTCCCTGTACCCTCTTTTCAAAATAACCCATTTTCTTGAACTCACTCTTACTAGTTACTCTGTTTTTTTTTTTAATGAAAATAGATATAATCCATTCATAAAGATGAAAAAGATTTTGGTGGTTAGGATTCAAAAAATAAAAAAATAAAAAAAAAATAAAAATAAAAAACAGGGTACCACTTCATTACTAATACGAGATCCTAAATTTGGTGGTTATGATCCTACAAATCCTAGTTGATGGGAAACACAATCTAGAGTCAAGCGATTCAATTAAAGAATGACAAAGAACTGGGGCCACGAAGCAAATATTAGTCCAGAACATAAGATTTCATGGGCCAAACTCAAAGCAACTTGATCATCACATTTTCATAGCATGAAAGAAATGGAAAATGTAGGGAAAAATAATAGGTGGATGGGATGAGAGTCAATCCTCACCCACATAACGAGTGAAAAAATTTTCCACTTTCATCTTTGATAAGATTTATTTCATGCGATATATATATATATTTTTTTTCTTTTTGAGTTTACATAGCTGTTAATTTTTAAAATTTTTCAATATTAATCGTTAAATAAAATCGCATAGGAGGCTACTGTGTTATTGATGCAGCAGCTTCCCTCAACTCTATATTATTGCACTTTCACTATACATAAATTGTAGATGTATGAAATTAATTCTAAAATTAGTAGTAGAATTTTATGATTAATTTCATGCCTTATGGAATGATCAAAGGTTCTTAACTTGATGAATTCGAAATGGAACTCATTTCTTTTTAACCCTTTTTAATGGGTCTAAATATTAACTACAGTAAAATCTCTATAAAATAATAATTTTTATTATATAATAATTTTTTATGATATCGATTTGAGTTAATAAACTAAATTAATATTCGATTAATTAATAACTCTTTTAATTAATAAAATTCATAAATTAATAGAGGTTTTATTGTATTTATGTTTTAAAATAAGGTTAATTAATATTTCTCTCCTATAAAATGACTCAATACATTAAATATTTTTTTATCTTTTAAAAATACATTAATCCCCTCTTGACGAATATTCTGTTATACTAGTACTCATTTTATCTAATTTTATCGTTAGTTAATTCTAAAATGATCAATAAGAATTGTAAAAAAATAAAAATGTCATTATCCTTTATTTTTAATTAATTACATTTTATTTTTCTTTAAAATTTGATAAATTTAAAAATAAAAAATAAACAAAATTATTTTTTTAAAAATATTTTTTATTTTTATTTTTTATTTTAAAAAATAATTTAAGAATAAATTAAATTATTTCTTCTTAAAATTTTTAATACAAATAAAAAATTTATTTTTATATTTTTGATAAATTTGACAACTAAAAAGTAAAAATATTTTTTATTTTTTATTTTCAAATTTTTATTTTTTAAAAAATAAAATAAAATATATTTTTAAAAATTTTTTATTTATTTTTATTTTTAAAATTATCAAAAAATATGAAAATGCATTAGAATTGATTAATAGTAAAATTAAACAAAAAAAATTTAATTATATATTATGATATTGGTTAAGAAGAATTAATGTATTTTTTAAATATAAAAAAAAAAAATGAATATATTAGAACATTTTTAAAAAATAAATAGTAATTAACCATTTACAATATCTCTTACTTACTCATCTCATCAAAATCCAAATAATTTATTAACTATGTACCAAATGGCATGTGATCAATATAAATAGTCATCCACATAAATTCATTTAGAATTTTTCAGTCTTATTTGAAACATTTCTCATTCTCTTATTTTTTTTTCTTATTCTTTCTTTGTAGCTGGGTGCATCATAAGTGCACAGGATAATAATCTTTAATTGACAACCAGCTAAAAATTTTATACCTAATATCCAAATAAATTAAAGATATATTAAGATGTTGAATCAAATTTATATAAAATTAGACTCAATAATTTTAATAGTTAATTTTTAAGATATGACATTCCCAAATTTATTATAAATCAACATATAAAATTAAAGCGAGAAAAACAATCCAACACGACTCTGAAATATCAATAAACTCATACTTATACACATATTTAGATTTTATCTCGTTAAAATCAGTTATTAAAAATTTACTTTTTAAGTGTTAACTAAACTCTTTACTTAAATGGGCTTTTAATTAGATCAATTATAATTAGTGCGAACTAGCATATGGGTCACTTGTTATTTTTTGTTCAGTGAATTTTTTACTTGAAAAAAATGTTAAATATATAAATAAAAATGTTAAATAAATTATATAGAAATTAAATTTTTTAATATCAATATCTATTTTTTTATATAACGCTTTGAAAAGAAAAAAATATATATATACAGTCTAATCCTATTTTTTTTTTACTTAATCGGTGCTTCATAAACTATCTTTATAAAACTTTAACAATATGGATCTTCATTAAACTAAACTGATTGAATACTTGTGTATTAGCCATTAAAATTTGCTAATCATGTTCTTTTTTTCATTATGAAATTGGTGAAAACTTTCACCGCAATAGAAGTTAAAATTTAGAGTGTTTTTGAATGTATTTAAAATTTATATATAAATAGAAAAATATTAAATAATTTTTGAATATTTGAATATAAAAATAAAATATTATTTTAAAATTTAAAAAGAAAAATTAAATATAATAATTTTTTTAAAATTTTATTTTCAGTCAAACACGTAATAGTAATAAGTTAAATCATGGTAAATCTAATAAGCCAAAAGAAAATGAATTAGGAAATAAGTGTGTGGTTCTCACGTATGCAAAAATGTGGACATAATGATGATGACAAAATTGTAGCCTGGCAAGTCCTACCTAAGCCCTAGCCATCACACAACTAATGATTAATTCATTAATTGTATGGAAAAAACAAAAAGTCATAGTAATCATAATTAAAACCATTAGGTAAATAGAATGATTAAACTCATTGAATTTCGACCAAACATTGTCCTTATGTCTTGACCTTCAACTTGAAAGAAAAGAGGGTGTCCATTCAATATGGACTAGTCTTTTCAAATGTATGTGTAAGTTTTATTTTATTATTCATTAGGTTGCTATCGACAATTCTGAATTCAATGTAAGATAATGTGAGGTTTCACTATTCAATTATTAAATTGAAATTTTATTATTTAATTTAATTTATATTTTAAATCTTTTTTTATTTCAAATTGATTAAATATATTATTATTATTAAATATATTTTATTTTATTTTATATATAACCACATATTTTTTAATTTAATATTAATTTAAAATTTTAAAAATAATCATCCCTAAAAATTAACTAAAAATAAATAAAAAATAATATAATTTTTGAAAAAAAAATATAAATTTTGAATTTGTTAATTAATATAATAGATAAATTTTGGATTGTATAATATTAAATTAATTTTAAAATTTTTTTTTATCGATATTTTATTGATATTTTTCTTTAAATTTATAATAAAATAATAATGATTTATAAAAAAAATTAATTTAAAATCGATAAACTAAAATTATTTAAATCGAATTGAAACTGAAATTTAACTAATGATTTGATTTAATTTAAAAAACAAATTTAATAAAAAATATTTATTTAATTTAATAATAACCTTTCAAATTAATTAAATCGAATCGATTTCATTTCTAATTTTATTATAAGATCGGTTTTTCAACATATTTATGGATGATTTTTTTTAGACTGGACTTTGTGTTTAAGAAAATAAAGATAAGTAATTATTGTGATCTTGCAAAAAGGAGTTGGTGCACTCCAAAAGTAATTGATGATCGATTTGTCCAATAAGGATAACTAAAATCAAGAACGTCAATATCAAACAATAGTCCAAACCGAATGAAAAATAATTAACACATCTAATAACCTGTTTTTTGGTTTTCTAAAACGTAAGAAAAAAAAATTATGTTCCATCTTATGATAAAAAAGAAAAAGAAAAGGAAAAAAATTGATTAGAGTAAAGTTTAGATCTATTGGTAAGGCGGATAACAAATATCAATTTTATGAAGAAATTTACTTATTGAACTGTTTGTATTTTTGTAAAATTTAAGACTTAAATTTTATAAATTTAAACCTAAATCATAAATAAATCTAATAAAAAGTGGAAAAAAAAAATTATATGAAAAAGAAATAAAATTCTGTTTAATTTAACTATTCGTTATTGATAATTGATAGCGGATAATAAATAATTATTGACTAATAATTAATTATTATAAATTTATAAAATTATTATTAATTATTAGCTAATAATATATTTAATATTTATTTTTTATTTAAATATTATTTTTAAAAAATAATTTAATATTTTTATTTAAATGAATAGATGTTATTTCACAACAAATCTTAAATTAAAATTTTTATAAATAATAACTATTTCATTATTTAATAATTACTTAACTATTAATATTTATTATTAATCAAACTTATATAACACGATTTTAAAAAATTTAAAATCTAACAATTGTATTAATTTATTAATTTATTTTTTTCGTCAAATATCCACTTAAAATCACTTCTCTGATCTTCTTTTTAAATGTGGCTGCCAAAAACTTTTTACTCAAGTTTGATAAATTGGATAGGAAAATGAGAAAAGATAATCATTAACTTTAATTTTCATTTTAATACCATTTGCTCCCAAATATTTAAGTATTTAATTTAATTGATAAAAAGAAAAAGAAAGTAAAGCAAAAAAAATTATGATTTTTCTTGGTCTTCATTTTCTTTCCAGTAATCAAACAAGAAAATGTAAACTCATTCATTTCCCATCATTTAAAACCAAGATTGAAAATGAAATTCTCTTCTTTTTAGCATTGAAAATAAAATTTTATATTAATTTATTTAAATAGATAATTATTTAAAATAATTAAAAATTTAAATTTATAATAAAAATAAGTGTTAGAATATACTTATATAAAATCTATTAATTTATATTATATCAAACACTCGTTTACTTATAAATCTTTCAATTCTTTATACATTTTGTCATTATTTGACATGAATTTTTTTTTTTAATATAATCTTTCAAGGACAGCTAGATTTGACATATTGTCTGAATTGATATCATCATTAGATTATTAACGAGGTTTAAATGTGAATTTCAGAATTTAATTCCTTAGTATATGAAACTCCGACATCATATTAAAATTCAAGTACTCGTATATTAAAATTTATAATTTCGTATATAGTAGGTTTATAAATTAGTAATTATTGAAATTCACTTCAATAAAACCAATTAATTTATACTAAATTGAAACCAATTAACTTATATTAAATTGAAGACAAACACACTTATAAGTTATTTTATATATTTTGTCATTATTTGGTGTGTGATATTTTCTCAACAATTAGGACCTAATGGATATTGAGGTAGAAAATATTTTTCTAAAATAAATAACATTTTAAATTTTGATGAAAAAAAAACATATTTGGAATTCTAATTTTTTTTTATATATTTATTTTTTAGCATTTGAGAATGGAGAAAATCAAACTTAAATCAATTTGCATTACTTATATGCTATGAAAAGTGTAATATTTTTTTTTATTTTTTTAAAAATTTTAGTTGAACTTTAACATGTTTTTGGAAATCAAAGTTTGGACCTATTTTTTATTTTTTAAAAAAAATTAATTGATTTTGGTAAACTATAATTTAGAAAAGTTAGAAAATCCAAAGTTTATAAATTAATATTTCCTAAATTCTATATAGAAGAGTAAAGTATTTTAACCTTAATAATATCCAATATACAGTTTATTGCTGGTTTGATTTAATGTTTGAAAGCTAGCGTTTAACAGTTGGATGTCCAACTACTGAAATAGGGTGTTCAGTAAATCAAAAATAAAAGTTAATATTTGAATTCTCGATTGTTAACTTTTAATTTTCCATAATTAAGAGCTGATTTTTAATTTTAAAACTCGAATTTGTGATTTTTCAGTTTGGGGTTTAATCACCTTAGGTGCAACCTCTTTACACTCATTTTAATTTTACGATTTTAATTGGTTAAGATACGAGACTTGGTAAATTTAAAGTTAAAAGTATAAGATTTTAATATATGGTTTATATGGATTTTGAGTTCTCAAACTCTTAAGTTAGCTTTTAAGGTATGGTTTTTTCAAAATTTATAATAATTGATATTAGAACAGACCCAAATACGTAGACAGTTCGGGATTTGAAAATGAATACCCTATATGTCATATTAAAATTATTAATAGTCTCGAAAAAAAATAATCCGAATACGAGTCAGTATCGATAGAAATAAGAACTATCAAGTATGTCGGTTGTTCAATCGTAGGGTAATGTTATAATCCTAGTTAGCTAATATACAAGACTTGGTTAATTTCACATTGAAAATATGATATTTAATATGAAATTTATATCAACTTTAAACTCTCCAATCCCTTAAACTAATTTTTAAAAGTGTGTTTTTTTCAAAATTCATAACACTTTGATATGGAGTGAGAGTTTACATTATAAATAAAATATGTTATATTTAGTTGACTGATAAAATTAAAAATATAATCCAATTATTGAAATAATTTTTCTTTTCATTTTAAAAGAAATGTAATTTTTATTTTTATAATTTGAATATTTTTAATTTATATTAAAATATTATATATTTTTAAGTACAATTTTAATTTAACTAATATATTTTTTAATTATTTAAAGATAAATTTGAAATATAATTATTTATTTAAATTTAAAAAGTTTACTTTTATTCCCACTCCAATTTGGAGGCGAATTAAATAAAATTTTACATGTTTAAATTCTAACAGGTGATCTATTTTAAGAATTTAATTAATTCATTTTTTTTAGGGTTATCTATTAAAATAAAGAAAAATTTATATATTTAAATCCTAAAGAGAGAAATGGTCTATAAATGATTATGACATATTTAGATGAGTGATTGGATATTTAATTAACGGTTTAAAATCTAATTAATCTTTGATGGTTCAAAATTATAAATGAAAAGAAAAATTGAAAACTGAAATTTACAATTGTTAGCATTTTGAATTTCCAATTATTAGTCACCGATCGCTAATAATTAATTACTAACAACTACCCAAATCAATAACTAATTATAATTATTTAGAGGATAATTATTGGATGCGGTATATAATTATTTTATATATAAAAAAAAGTTTGGTAAAAATTTAAAATTAGCAGTTGATAGTTAATAGAAATTTCAATCAGAATTTGGTGCCTTTTCTCAATTGTTTATAATTAGATAAAATTAATTTAATAAAAATTTTAATATTATGATATTTATTTTTCATCCCACTCCGTATTACTATAATAAAAAAATTTACTTTTGTTATATATTATAATTTAATTATTTCAAATAAGATAAAATTAGCTTATACATTAAGTAGAATTAATAATTAATAATATAAATTTATGTAGTCAAATATTGTTATATGCACATCTATTACTTGTAATAATATTGTTAAGTTTAACATTTATATATGATAAATATATATGTAAAATAAATTATTATTATATTAATAAATATTTCATTATTTTAGTTTTTATTTATTTGATAAAGTAGTGAACAAATGGTACTATATGTGTTTTAAAACATATATATATATATATATATATATATATTAAAATTAAAAATAATATATATATGCATGTGAAAATAATTATACCCTCAATTGAAAGTTTTACATATCATACAAAGTTTTTATTAAGCAATCACTACTAAATTTTTATTAAATAATCACTATTTATTAACTAATATATTTTCGCCATCAATTAACAACAACTATTATCAGTAATTAGTTAGTATTAATTAGTATGACAAGTTAAATTAAATAAACATTTAAGTAAAAAAAATTAAGTGTAAGTTATTTGCAATGTTTACATTTTTTAATAAATTAGTTAAAATTTAAAATTATCATTTTATTTTTTCTGGAAAAATACTATTTAGTCTCAAAAAAATTTAAAATCCTTCCTGAATCAATCAACTAACCATCTCCTAATCCTCTTTTCATTGTCAGCATTCAATCCTTTTTCATCATCAGTTGTTGATCATCTATTACCATCGTAGATCATCTACCATCACCAGTTGCCGCCATCAACAATGAAGTTGGTATCAAATGATCATGTCCTTTCCTATTCTCAGAGCTCCTTCTCTCTGTGTAAATAACCTCTTTCTTTTTAATTCCATCATCAACCCAATCTTAATCTCTCACCACCATAATCTCCAATGTTCATCTTCATCCTCCAAGCCCTGAATTCAAGAAATTTTTGACAAAAGTGATGATAACAAGAGTGGTTATGAGTATAAAATCAATGGTAAAACAATGATATGCAAGCCTAAAGGCCCACCAAGCCATTGTGATGGTGGCAAATCACCTCTACTTTTGCGGGTGGACTCGAGTCTCCCTCCTCGAAAATGGGTATGTGTTAATTTTAGACCTTGGCTGTGATTTTGAGTGGTCTCGATTGATCTCATCAAGCTTAAAATTCTTTTACTTAGTGACATTCTGTCGAAAAGTAGTAAGTAGGTCCCATTTTCAATTTGAATTGATTTTTGCCTTTTACATGTATTTTTTTTTTTTAATTTTTATTATCATTATCAGGTTACAATAATAAGGGGGTGTTTAGTAAAATGATAACTAAATGTGCGATTGGTATAAAAGTGCAATTGCTAAATCGCCAATCGCTAAAAGCAGATTTACCGATTAAAGAGAAATTTTACCATAATCGGAATTTTTAGTTGACTAACCAAATATTATAAATTTTTTCAATTGGCGATGTGCATATTGACAATCAGCAATTAGAAGTATTTAGTTGACTAATCAAACAGCTCCTAAATCCAAAAGCAAAGAATCGGAAAAAGCAAAACAAAATGCAAAGACGAGATGGAAATGAGCTATGAGCTATAGTAAAAGCAGACCCTCGAAATTGTAGAGACAAAAGAGAATGGCGGCCCCAGTGATGACTTATCCTTGTTGATCAGCGATCAGAGACCACCGTCACTCTAACGTTTGTTTGTCTTCACCAGATCTTGATCTCTAGCATCGAATTACACAAGCAATGGTGGTTCGTGGCTTCATATCACCACCAACTCCATCATCATTGATTCTCATACTTGTGATTGGCCAAATAAATTGGATACAATTAAATTAAAAAAATAATTCACTTTAGGCTATTAGTTGCAGAAGTGTGAGTAAAGGATATAATTCTTTTTTTTTTAAATCGTTTGATATTCGGTAGTCACACCAATTCTGATTAAATTCAAATTCGAGCTGAGTAGAATTTATAAGAGTAAGATTCTTATAGCATATATTTTTTCTATTAATAAGATTTGAACTCGATATCTTACTTAACAAAAATAATTTTTTTTATTGATGGACAGGATAAATAGTTGGTGTGGGCATACTTATAAATTACTTTGCATTTTGTTTGTTTTTTCCTTTAAATTTTCAAATAAAAAACAATAATCAAAATGATGGTTCTACTTTTCAATTTTATTAATATTTAATTTTTTGTTCTTCTAGGGGTTTATAAAAATTAGAAAAATAATAGTTAAAATAAAAAATTTAAATATAAATAAAAAATATTTTTATTTTTTATAGAATTTTAATAATGAAAATAAATGAAATGATTAATTTATTGATAAGATTAAAATTAAAATACTAATTAATTAATTTTTTAATAGTAAAAATAAATAAATAATTAAATTAAAATTTAAGAGCTAAATAATAATTATCATTAAGCTAAAAGAGATTGAAAACAACAAACAACTTTGAATGTAAAGTATACCTTCAAACATGCTTAGTGGAGAGACCACTAGAAAAGTACATACAGTTAGCATCCATCATTGATCATTCAGGCTGAAGTCACATCCATTAATATTTTTTCCTAATCATTGATTTGTAGATTAATTTAAAAACAATATTTTCTCTAAGTTTTAATTATTCAAATATTTTACATTAAATCATGATAGCCTCAAGTCATATTCATATATACGAAATTACAAAATTTTATTAAAATTAATCAAAATTAAATTAATAAAAAATTTTAATGATACGAATTATATATAATTTTTTAAAAAAATTAATTAAAAATTTATAAGAAATTTTAGTATTATTAAAATGATCAAAGTTAAATTAGTAAAAAATTTAATACTATAATTTATATAATTAAAAATTTTAAAAAAATAATTAAAAA
>CANXYC012163355.1:0-22737 GCA_948193065.1 Aleurites moluccanus | reverse complement strand
TTGACTAATGCACCAGCTGCATTTATGGATTTGATGAACCGAGTCTTCAAACTATTTTTGGACAAGTTTGTCATTGTGTTTATTGATGACATTCTTGTGTATTCTAAGAGTGAAGAAGAGCATAGGGAACATCTTAGGATTATATTGCAAACTTTGAGAGAGCATCAGCTGTTTGCTAAACTTTTCAAAGTGTGAGTTTTGGCTTGAGAGTGTGGGCTTTCTAGGGCATATAGTGAGCAAGGATGGACTTGAAGTTGATCCTAGAAAGGTGGATGCAATTCTTAGTTATCTTAGACCCACAAATATTTTAGAAGTTAGAAGTTTCTTAGGTTTGGCAGGCTACTACAGAAGGTTTGTTCAAGACTTCTCCAAGATTGCAGCTCCTTTGAGTAAGCTTACCCAGAAGTAAGTGAAATTCCTATGGATAGATGCATGTGATAGGAGTTTCCAAAAGTTAAAGACATGTCTCACCACGGCACCTATCTTAGCTTTGCCGTCTGGTAAAGGAGAATATGCGGTATATTATGATGCATCGAGAGTAGGGCTTGGTTTTGTGCTTATGCAATATGGTAAGGTGATAGCCTATGCTTCTAGGCAGTTGAGGAAGCATGAGGTGAATTATCCAACACATGATTTTGAGATGGTTGTAGTTGTGTTTGCCCTTAAGATATGGAGACATTATATGTATGGAAAGAATTGTGAGATCTTCACAGATCACAAGAGTTTGAAATATATATTTCAGCAGAAAGATCTTAACCTTAGGCAAAGAAGGTTAGTTTAATTGCTTAAGGATTATGACTGTGAAATCTTACACCATCTAGGAAAAGCTAATGTAGTGGCAGATGCATTGAGCAGGAAATCTTTAGGAAGCTTAACCCATATCCAAGTGAGTAAAACATCATTAGTGAGGGAAATGCAAAGATTGCATGATATGGGAATTAGTTTGGATTTGTCAGATTTAAGAGTGGCTTTAGCATATTTTCAAGTCAAGCTGGTTCTTATTGATCAGATTAGAGAAGCTCAAGGCAAAGATCCTCAGTTGGTGAAGCTAAAGAACAATGTGGGATCAGAGAAAGCTCTAGGATTTGTTATGACTGATGGCATATTGAGACATGATAACAGGTTATGTGTTCCAGCAGTTGATGGTTTGAGGGATATGATTCTTAAGGAAGCACATCATGCTAAGTATAATGTGCATCAAGGTGTAACGAAGATGTATCATGACATTAAGAATTCCTATTAGTGGAGTGGAATGAAAAAGGATGTAGCTGAGTTTGTAGCAAGATGTTTGACTTGCCAATAAGTGAAATTTGAGAATCAGAAACCTTCAGGATTACTTCAACAGTTACCTTTGCCAGAATGGAAATAGGAGAGAATAACCATGGACTTTGTTATAGGGTTACCAACGACTTCAAGTGGGCATGACTCAATATAGGTAGTTGTTGATAGATTGACTAAGTCAGCTCACTTTTTACCAGTCAAAGCAACTTATATAGCTTCTCAGTATGCACAGATATATGTTGATGAGGTAGTGAGACTCCATGGGATACTAGTTTCCATTATATCCGATAAAGGTACCCAGTTTACTTAAAGGTTTTGGCAGAAATTATAAGAGTCTTTGGGTACTCAACTTGATTTCAGCACAACTTTTTATCTGCAGACAGATGGGCAGTCAGAGAGAACTATCCAAACTCTAGAAGATATGCTAAGGATGTGCATTATAGATTTTAGAGGAAATTGGGATAAGCACTTGCCATTGATAGAGTTTGCTTATAATAATAGCTATCACTCGATGATTCAGATGTGTCCCTATGAAGCTCTGTATGGTAAAAGGTGTAGGTCTCCTTTGTGTTGGGATGAAATGGGAGAGAAACATATCGAAGGGCTTGAATTGATTCATTATACAACTGAGAATGTTCCACTCATAAGGGAAAGATTGAAGACAACCTTCAGTCGACATAAGAGTTATGCTGATCCGAGGAGGAAAGACCTTCAGTTTGTAATTGGAGACTTAGCATTCTTAAAGGTCTCACCTATGAAAGGAATCTTAAGTTTTGGCAAGAAAGGAAAGTTATCTCCAAGGTACATCGAACCATTTGAGATTTTAGATAAGGTTGGAGAGGTTTCATATAGGTTAGCATTGCCACCAAATTTGGATAGCGTGCATCCAGTATTCCATATGTCAATGCTTCGAAAGTATGTGACAGATTCTTCTCATGTGTTGCAAACTCAAGCAATAGATCTTCAGCAAGACTTGACTTATGAAGAGGTTCCTATGGCAATTGTTGATAAAATGATCAAAAGGTTAAGGAACAAAGAGATAAAAATGGTTAAGGTCTTATGAAAGAATCAAGTAATGGAAGAGTGCACTTAGGAAAGTGAGCAAGCTATGCAAGCTAAGTATCCCCATCTATTTCAAGTTTAAGGTAAGTTCTTTAACTTCAAGGATGAATTTATTTAAGGGGGAAAGAATGTAATACCTATTAAAATATTTTTTTTATGCCTGTTTGTTGAGATGATTTTGAATAGATTAGTGTTTTGAGATTTCAGAATCTGTGTTGGGAAGGATATTTTGAGTCAGTTTTCATGATCTTAAAGAAATAATTTGGAAAAGTGTAAAAAATAAAAGTTGTAGATTTATATCTCATATTCAAGTATGTAAAATCTTTTTATAAAATTTTGTGTGTGTTGGGAGATATACTTCCTCGACCAGAACTTGTCTAGTTCACTATTTCCTACAAAAAGTCTGAGTCTTTTTGTTTATTTTGAGAATGTTAGAAGCTGAGTGAGTCAAAAGTATAAGCATGAAAAATGTTCCTTTATGTGTTATATAGATTTTTGTAAAATTTCAAAGAGATTGGAGAATTTTATCTCAATATAGAGCTAATTGAATCAGACCTGCTCGGATAGTACTTTGAGAGTAAAGTCATAGTGAAATTTAGAAATTCACCATAAATTGTGTAAATCTCCTTTTGATCTGAATTTTGAATATGTTTGACCCATAAGTGTTTATTTTAAGTGTAAAAAAGAATCAAGGATTTTGAATTTCTGTAGCTCATTTGCAAGCTGGTTTAGTGCAAGTTGATGAGGAAGGTTTTCTAGTGCGATAGAAATAGGTAGTGCTAGTTGGCTCCTCGATTTTGAGGTGGATAGATGCTGATCGAGCTAGAGAAGTAAACATGAAAATTGTAGCCCTATGTGTCTATTTTAACTAGGTAGAAGAATCGAGGCATTTGGACTTCTCTTGCTCGCTCGAGAGCTATTTTCGTGCGAGCTGGCGAAGTGGCTGGCGAAGTGGTTGGCGAGGTGGCTGGCGAGGCAGGACTCTAGCTCTCTAAAAAGGAAAATACAGTGAAGCAAGTCCAACTTTGAAAATTCACCATAAATCGAGTTGGACACCTTTTTTGCTGAATTTTGGATATGTGGTAGCCTCAGATGTCTAGTTTAAGTGAAAATAAGAAGCGAGACAATTGAAGTTCTCTAGCTCAAAATCGAGCTAGATTAGAGAGAGCTGCGGAGGAAGGATTTAAGTGAGGCAGTAGCCTATTTAAAAGAGAAACAGTAGCCATTTTTTTGCATTTACAATAACTTCTTCTCTTCTCTTTATTTCTTCTTTCTTTCTTCTCCTATCTCTCTCCAATCTGTTTTATTTGTTTTCTATAGCATTAATACTCAAAATTAATACATTAAATCATTAAATTAATACATTTAAAGGCTTTAATCATCATTTTCAAGTCAAGATCCTTCAAGAAATCATTTTTTGGGGAAATAAGGTAATTTTCTCCAAACTTTATTTTCTTTTTAGATTAAGATTTTTGGTAGTTAGAAGAGCTATTTATGAGTTATATAGAGCCTATTATGAGCATTTAAGGCTATTAATTATGGTTAATATGGAAGATACAAGAATTTATGAATTTTGATGAATAGTGGCATGAATAGTAATTGTGTTCTTAATTTTCAAATTTTATTTAAGAGATAAATTAAATTGATGTTAGGAAACAATAATAGAGACTCTAAGATGGTTAAAATTATAAGGAACTATATTATGTATTATTAATTGAGGAAACCCTAATTTATAGAATTTAGGGATTTTGATTAGGCTTAGATAATTCAAGGAATTGATGAGGATTTTCATTTAATCAAGTGTTGAGCTTAATTGTAGAAAGTTTTGCTAAGAGATAAGTTATGAATTACATAAATGTATGCTTTCTCCTTATGAGATGAATTGTTAAATATTCATATATTCTCTTAACCAATTCGAATTTTTGAGAATACCTTATTATAATGATCCTTTGATATACATATGTATATAATGCTTTTCTCAATGAGAGTAAATTCATTTGTCCATGTGCACAATGGGAGCCTAGCTGATAAGATTTTTATCAGTGTTCCACCTAGAGGGGGCCACTAGCTTTAGGCATATGCCCGCGCAAGTATATGTATCACTTTAAGGTAGCAAGGGTACTGATACATTATGATATGATATTAGTTCTATCTTATATGTGATTTGATAATGCCACCCTTCGTAGGCACTCTTATGTTCTAAATGAGAACCATGATTTAATTTATGATATGATTTGATAGTACTTTTTTATTGTAAGCACTCATATTCTTTATTTTCAAGTATAAGCTTAAGATTATTTCATGCCCAAATATATGTATATGTATATGTTCAGGATTTGATACTCATATTGTTGGTTAACCTAAAGCATTAATGTTGTTCATATATTATTGAGTTGAAGGCTCACCCCTCTTCTGTGGTTTCAGGTGCTAGTGTAGCTCGAGAGAGAGCTAATCCAGATGATAGAGCTTATTGACTTCTTCTTCACAAGAAGCTTGGATGTAATTATTTTGGATATTATTTTTGTTATGTATATATATAATCATGTCTATTGAGAAGTATTCTCTTAGAGCTCCATAGATAGATATGGAATGGTTTTGATTTGTTTCCATGGATGATATTTGTAGACTCTCACTTGTTCCATATTGATGTTAGAACTGTCTTTTGATCGGTAGGGAACAAGTGGAGATGTCATGTTATATAATTATGATATATGAGATATGATGTTTTGCATTGGATAAGTGTATGTTGTTATGTATGATACAGGTTTATGGTGGCCTTATGCCTACCCTTGCCCTAGGACTATCGCACTGGTGGTGTTGGGGGGTGTGACAGAGTCGAGCTTAAAAAGATTAAGTTTTTAAGTTGAGTATTTTCTGCCTTTTATTCCTCAGGCAAAGTTGTTATTTTATTTTATTATGTAATTATTTCATATTCATTGTATTAAATTCTTTAGAGCTCCGCATTGTTAATTTAAGTGTTAGATTTATAGTCATAGTTTAGTTTGTTGTTTGTTAAGCATAAATCTAATATTGATGATGTTATATGGATGATGATAGCCCTAAGTGATAGAAATTTGATATTTTTGCGCAGGTTCTGCGTGACAGGTGGGTCATTAGTCCTTGCTATATGACAGTTACAACTGTCATATTACGGTTTTATTATTTAGTGGTAAGTCAGACCTACTATGGGTTCCAAAAGCCTTATATTTTTCCATTACCTAGTACCGGTCATGTGCTCAATAGGGTTGATGTAAGGAATTAAAGGGCCTTTAGGCGCAACGGAAAATAAAATTTTTAATTTCTTTAAGATCCTGTGTAGATTAAAATCAATTCCTTATAGAAAAGGATTAAGAGTTTTACTTTTTCTTTTAATTTTGATTTGAATCACCTTATTATTTGATCTCCAAGATGGGTTGTAGTAAACCACAATCTTTCCCAAACAACTATGGAAAGCATCAAGTATCCATGTGAAGATCAAAGATGAAAAGAGAAGGACGAAACCTTTTGTGTACTAGACTAGGATTCGGCCTTAGTGTTATTGGTATCTAGAGTAGCCAAATTTATTGTATTTAAGGGAATTTTGGCTACTGCTAGGTTAAGAGGAGGAGACTACTTTGCATATTATGATCATATCATATTTATAGGCACTTTAAATTAATTAGATTTTAATCTAACGGCTTAGATTAAATCAATAAGATTAATGACTATTATGCCATTAATGAAAAGCCAAACACATTCTTTTGACTTTTGACTTATTAAGCCCATAGTCAACATAATCCAATAGGCCTTATTTAATTAAATACATCTTATACAAATAATTAAACTAGCTAATTTATTTATTTATTTATATTAAATTACTTCAAAACACCTTAATTAAATATATGAACTTAATCTTATTAAATTCATTATTTAATTAACTCTTTTACTTACTCTTTGAATTTCTTCAATGCGTGTGATATAATAGGTTTCCTAATTAAATGACAACTTAATTCCTTAATTATTTCCTTAAATTAATTTAGCAAACTCTCAAGTGGATTTCCTATTTCCAAAATAAAAAAGTTTCATAAAAGACAATCCTTGTCCAAAAAGGATCATATGAATTAAACTCTTTTAATTCATGATTAATTCTCCAATTAAACCTTTATAATCAAAGTAGATCGTGAGTGGCATTTAGCTACACATCAAGACCCCCAAGTAATCAGAAATTACTTGTGGTAAATACAAAACCCTCACACATAACAATATTGTTCTAGTAGTCCCTTCAATTACTTTTACTATGCTCGGTTTAATGTATGGACTTTGTATTAACTCTACTAAGATGGCTACACTACACTTAGTCCAAACAGTAGTTCCTTGTCTCTGAGCCTCATTACTAAAATTGACTTTCTTAGAGACCATCTCTAAGTACAGTATACTTTGGCCAGAGATTTCCAGTAATGATCTCTCACAAGATGCCTTAGGTAAAACCCTCATTCTAATAGGAGTTATGAATTCCTTTATTGATTACTTAAATATTTAATAGTACCTCTAACTATACCCAATGTCCACCCTATAAGCAGACCCTTTCGGAGAGCAAGGTACAAAATCAAAGTATAACCTCTTCACTCTATATCACTCTATAATACCCTAGGAAGCCCTATCTTGAATGCATGATATAATTTTTAGTTTTGGGTTGAACTTATTGAAATGATTAGAAATAATCTTAGAGACACAGTTGGAATACAAATGAGATACTATTTCGAAAATCGTCGGTGTCGAGAATATTGCCGGGAAAATAGTAGTTTGACAAATTTAAGAATTTCTGACCCAGACTTGGGGGGATGAAATAAGTTAATTTTATGTGAAATTACGGTGAAAACAAATAGTTGAAAAATATTTTGGAATACTGAAAATAAGAATAATGGCAAAATTGTAAATAAAGGCAACTTTGGGGGCAATTTTGGAAATTCACTGTTTGGGATCCAGAAATGACCCAAAACTATTTTTAAAGGATAGAACAACTTAAAATAAGGTATTTCACTCCCTACACTTGAGGTTGAATCTAAACAGAATAGACAGAATAAATTACAGAAATTTTTGGGGTAAAAAATAGAAATAAGAAAAATTTTGGGCCAAAGTGCAATTAAACAAAGTTATGGGACCCACCCATTCTAGAAATAAGCAAGGCGGCCATCCATAATAGTGAAAATATGAATTTTTTTGATAGAAAATGATTAATTGATTTATTAATTAATTGAATAGGTGACAAATCATCATAAATTCTAGAAAATTCTTCGTTTGTCTTCATTTCTTTTTGGTTGGCTTTTGGTGTATATAAAAGATGATAAGGATATGTTGGCTGCCATTTTTGGAGAGGAGAACTGAACCATATTGAGAGGAGAAAAACTAAAGAAATATGTTTTCCAACCTTTCCAAAGAATCAACCAAATATAGCTAGGAAATTGAAGAAAGAAGAAGCTTTATGAAGAAAATAGGATAGAAAAATGTTAAAGCTTTTGGTGGAGCAAAAGGAAGTGGGATTCAAGTATTTTGATTTGAGATAATGATTCTAAACTTATCATTTTTAATTTTATTTAATAGTTCTATAGCATGATTTGGCAAATAATCGAGATAATTATGTTAAAAATGTAAAGAATGAGTTAGGGCTTATATAGTTTCTGAATTTTATTTTAGGGCAGTAAATTGTAGCTATTATTTCGAATTTTAATGAATGAATTTGAAGATGTTAAAACATAAAATTTATAGATAAATATACTAATTATATGTCTGTAAAAGTAATTTGGAAAATTTGAAGTGAAGAAAGAGTTATTGGGTAAAAACTATGACTGACCTGGAATTAGGTTTTCTAGAAAATGTTGCTGTGTTTTTATTGTATATAATGATAGAGATAGAATTAGAAGAAGAGTTCAACATAAAAAGTGTTCATATATATCTTATATATAATCTTGTAAATGTGTTTTTCAATTGGATTTGTGGTTTATGAGATATTAGGTCATAAGTTTAGATTGTCCAGAATGACTGTTTAATATAACATAGGTTACAGAGTTCTATTAATATAAGGACCTTAAAGTTTGAAATAGAGAAAGTGTTAAACATAAAATATGTTAATTTATGTATTATAGAAATTACTGTAAAATGTTTTTATAATTGGATGAGTACGGAATTAATTATAGGCATGGAAACAGGATCTGTTCGGACAAAGATTTCAGGGCAGCAGTTTAAATTTGGAAATTTACTAATAATTGTTCAATGATCCAAAAATTCTAAAATTTGGGTATGTTATAATATTATGTGTATATTTTCAATATGAAAAGTAATTATAGTAATTTGTTAAGTATTGATTGAGTTATTAGTAAAAGAACAGTATCTGGCAGAATAAGATTTGTAGGCAGAATGCAGGCAGCAGGGCTGGTTGTAAAACTAAGTTTAAATTAACACCATAAATTGTGTAATAATGATTTTAATGTGAAATTTGGATATGTTAGATTATTATATGTTAAGTTTAATTAGGAATAAGAATTGAAGCAATTGGATAATTGTAGAGAGAGATATGAGAAATGGAACACAGGCTGCCAATAAAGAATTTTGCATAGAAAAACCCTAGTAACTTGGAAATTTAAGGAATTTTCTTTAATATAAGTATAAGTAATGTAAATTTATGTTAAATAGTATCTACATGGAAATGAATTGGATTTGTAGAGTCAATAATAAATAAAAGATGTGATGGGTACCATAAGAGATAAGGCAAAGAATCAAAAATAAAGGAAAAGGGAAATGTACAAGTCATAAGCTAAGGTGAGTAATGTATACATCATTATGCATACCCATGTTTTGATTTGTTGACCCAATGAGTACGTTTTCTTCTTCATTAAATGTCACTTTGTTATTATTGATCATTCTTTAATCTTCCAAAAAATTGAAATTTATCCATATCCATTAATTATTATTGATATTGAAATGCCTGTTATGCTTGATTGACTATACACCCGAATTGCTCCTAAAAGTATGCACACCAAATGTTTAGTCATATTCCATGATATTTATTGTTAATTGCTACCTTTGTATAAAAAAAGAAATGATACATGATTAATGAAATGTATTGACATTGATTGATAAGTAAACCATGTGTATCGATCGAAAGCCATTGTACCGTAATGTTCCTAATGAATACTTGATATTGTTATTGATTTTCATTGGCCTATTTACATATGGATTTGACAGAGCTGCCGCTCCTACAGGGTAGTAGGTAAATACTGTCGGTAATGTGCACATTGTTTATTGATGCCCTAGCTGGGAAGGGTTATTAGTCCTAGCCATAAGACTTGATCAGTCTTATGCTTACTGATATGAAATTGACTGTATGTTTACATATAGTCCATACTATTCTATCCTTTCATCTGTCTTATCTACATGATAGAGTATTGTTTACCTGTTCATTGATTCCAAGTTTATATCTTATTGCTTACCATTGATGGCCATTCTTTCATTAGTTATTATTGATCATCGATTTGATTTTTACCTGTTCTAAACTTCCAAAGACATTTGGTGTGAAAATTAATTAACTTTGACATGTAAATTGAATATACTGATATTCTTTATCATATTTATTGACACTTGACTACCATTGATAACTTTTGTTATCATATGTTTATATCACCTGTTTAATGATGCATACATGCTCACTAAGTATTTTATACTCACCCAATTATGGTCTATAATTTTACAGAGATGAGATAGAGGAAGTTGATTCCAAGTCAATTTCTTTTCTGACTTGGGATATCAAGTACATCGAGGTAGAATTTTATTCTCTAAAGGTCATGAGTGTTACTTCTTAGAGCTCTATGGTATTGCATATAATTAGGTAATTAAGTACTATAATGATGTATGAACATTAAAATAATTGACGATTCATTGACATTCAAAATTGTAATGTTTAATGCTTAATGGCTGATAATGACAATGATAGTAAAGTGATAGAGACAGTGATACTAAAAATGCTAAAATAATATTTATATGTTATAAAAGAGATTTAGAAGCGCTATGTATGTCTGTAAAACTATGAAGTTGAGGGTATAAGGAAAGCAAATTATTGGGAGTATAAAAATAATTTTAGTGCAGGCTATGTAATTTATGAAAGACTCGGTTTTGGGTCTGGAATAGCATTGAAATTACAAAGGAAACTCTAGCAAAATTTCTGTAAAATTTATAAGTAATAAATGGAATTTAAGCACTGATGAATGAATTAATATTGATTGAATGATTGATAAATGTATTGTTCATAGGTTTTATAGGTTTCCGGTGACCTTAAGTCTACCCGTGCCCTAGGACCGTCGCGGTCCAAAAGTGGGTCGTGATACACTCTTAAATATCTCAAGTTCAAGGACATTTGCACATTGCCAAGTTGAGATGTATTATTAACAAGGTTTAGAATTCCATATGATAATCTCTGGCGATCACTCCAATGTACTTACTACTCCTAGTAAGCATCCATATGTTATATTTAAACATCTCCATGTTTGCATCTTTCTGAGATCAGATGATTTGATCACATCAAATAATATACACAAGTACTAATCTTTACGAATCAATAATGTCCCATCTTATTGATTCTATGACTAGGGATATTTTAGGTAAAACATAATTGCACATGATAAGCATCTCACTATCATGATCATATCATGAATGCCTCCATGCTATGTTTATACCATAGACTTTATTAAGCAATTATACGATTTTATTCTAAACATAAATAAATCCCTGGTTAATAAAGAATGCCTTTTATTAATATTATCTAAAAATTATCATTACAATGATTGTCTTTAGAGTACCTATACTAACAATCTCCCACTTGCTCTAAAGCTCATTGCCTTTGTATCTAATACCATAGGCTAGTACATGACTCTCGTACTTCTTCCTGGCTAGTTGCTTTGTAAGCAGATCATCTATGTTCTTGTCACACCCTAACTCCAGTGGTGCGACGGTCCTAGGGTAAGGGTAAGCTTAAGGCCACAATAAACCCGTACAACTCACATATCTTGGATCTCATACACAATTATATCAAATACAATATCATATAATATCATTTTCATAATCCATTTAAGCATAATTCATTTCTTTACTATATCATTTCATATTTTCCTCTTATTCCTTACTGATCAAAAGATGCATCTCACATCACTAAGGAACGAGAGTACCCAAAAAGGTAACAATTCATACATCATATATATTAGCATCCTCAATTGACTAACTACGGAGCTTTAGAGTATAATCCCAATACATATTATGTCTTAATACCATTTAATGATTATACATAATATCTCAAAATTATTACAATGAAGGCTTATTGGAAGAATGAGTCAAGAAGCTTGATCTTCTTTATTAGCTCCCTTACGAGCTACACTATCACCTGAAATCCACAGAAGAGGAGTGAGCCTTCAACTCAGTAAGATATGAACATCATGAATCAAGAATCTGAATATCAAATCATAATCATGTACATATATTTATATATATATGGGTATGAAAGAATCTCTAGCTTTACTTGAAGGAACATGAGTGCTTATAATAATTAGTACTATCAAATCATATCACAAATCGAATCATGGTTCTTATTTAGAATGTAAAATGCCCACAAAGAATGGCATTATCAAATCTCATATGATAGAATTGATCTCATGTCATAACATACGTATCAGTAGCCTTGCTACCTTAACGTGAATGCATACTTGGCCAGGCATACGCCTAGAGCTCATGGTCCCCTTTAGGTGGAACACTGATAAAAGCCCTATCAGCTGGGCTCCCAAAGTGTACGATGGACCAATGAATTTACTCTCATTGGGAAGAGCGTTCTATCCATAGGGTCATGTGATTTCAATTTCACAAGAAACATATTGGTCACAAGACCATCAACATATATCATCATTCAAATTGGGTTTAATAAGTAAGAAGCATATAAACTTGATCCAAGAAGGTTGATTAAGTCATTTACATTATATACATATATATATATATATATATATGAATAAACAATCTAAGAATGCTTGGTCATATTATTTCAAAGAAACAATAAACAAATACAATATTCATACTTACGTCAACATGGTTTTTCCTTAAATTCCCTTAACAGATTTCTCAACTCCAAACTCTTCAATTTCCTTGATTTTCTCCTCCTAAGAAATTTTCCCAAATATTCAAAATAAGGGTTTTCCTCAAATCAATAATATTCAACATGATTTTTGAATATTTAATCATCTTAGAGTTTCTATTTTTAATTTCCATCCTTAATTTAATTTATCTCTTAAAGAAAATTCTGCATTTAATTCGGATTTACTGTTCATGCTACTATTCATGACAGTCCAAAATTTTGATTTCTTCCATATTAATTACCATTAATAACTTCAAATTATTTGCAATAAATTCTATACTCCCAAAATTAATTATTCCAACCAACAGACTTAAACAAATCTAAAGAAAATAACTTTGGAAGAAAATTTACCTTATTTCTTCAATACTGAAATTCCTGAGATTTCTTGCTCAAATATGATGATTTATGCCTTAAAATAGGATAATCTAGAGGTCTAATGCATTAATTTGAGTATTAATGCTTTAGAAAATAAAATGGAATTGATCTGAGAAAAGACTAAAAATAGCGTAGAAAGAAGAAAGGAAGAATCATGGAAAAATGCTACTGGACTGTTGGGGTTAAATAGGCCACTACCCAAAATCTCACTCGCCAGCTCGCCTCAGCAATGTGACCTCGCATAAGCCAGCTCACCATTCCCACTTCGCACTTCCCAGCTCTCCAAACTGATCCGACAATGCCACTTCGCAAAAGCCACTCCGCGAAACCTACTTCGCCTAACCATCTCGCATGAGTCACCTCGCTAATCCAGTTCGCATATATCACCTCGCATATGCTGCCTCACCAAACTCTCTTTGTGAACTCTTCCTCGCATATGCCACCTCGGCAATGCCTTTTCGTCTCTTCGCCAACTCGCTTCGCCTATCTCCCTCTTCGTCAAAATCTGCTCGCGAACTGCTACTTCGCACATTCCCTCTTCGCATAATGCCACCTTGCCTTATCCTCTTCGCCTAACTTCACTTCGCATATGCCACTTTGGCAATCTCACCTTGCCACTTCTCCACTTTTCCAACTCGCAAATGCCACTTCGCATTTGTCGGCTCGCAGCACTAAGACTCTGCTAAGTTGAAACCTTTCCTGGACAACTTACACTTGATCAACTCGCAATTAAGCTATAAACATTCAAACTTCCTTATTCTTTTTTCCACTTAAAATAAACATGCAGAGGCTCAACATATCCAAAATTCAAACCACCATAGCAACTACACAGACCATGGTGTCTATCCAAAATTCACCCAGACTTACTGTCCCAAAATCCATCCGAATAGTCCTGATAAATTCCACTCTCCACTAAGATATACTTATCCAAAATTCCTGAAATTTTACAGCCAACAACACAACACATAAAGAAACATTTTTCATGTTTACACCTTTGGCTCAATCTGCCTCAGTCATTCCCAGAAAATTCAAACACACTAATTTCCTGCAGAAATACTAAATCAGACTAGTCCTGCTCAAAAAGACATAACTCCTCACACACATAGAATTTTTACTAAGCCATTTTAAAGAATTAAAGATGAAACATAAATCCATAATTTATATGTTTTACACTTTATCAAATTATCTCTTTAAGATCATGCAATCAGTCTCACAAAATCCTGCAAACCAGAAATTTCTGAATTCTCAAACATTCATATTCTTTAATTAATTAAATTCATCAAGTATACAATAAATAAAGTACAACTAAAATGGCAGATATTACAGTTCTGATCAGTAGAGACTCTATCTATCTGTACATCTTACTAATAATTTCCTTGATTAAGTGGTAACGACGTATTACGTTTTTGGATATGGCTCCTTTGCTTGTGCAATAGCTCCATTGTTATCACAATACAATGTTATTGGATCAATAATGCTAGGAACCACATCAAGTTATGTGATGAATTTCTTGATCCACATGGGTTCCTTTGCCGCCTTTGAGGTTGCAATATACTCAACTTCGGTAGTAGAATCAACAGTTATTTCTTGCCTTGCACTCCTTTAACTTACAACACCACCATTTAGAATGAAAACAAATGCATATTGCGATTTATAATCATCCTTATCGGTTTGAAAACTAGCAACAATATACTTGTTTACCTTAAGTTATCCTTTTCCATTGACCAATAACACATCTTTATTTCTTCTCAAGTACTTAAGAATTTTCTTGATTGCAATCCAGTGACCATCACCTGGATTGGACTGATATTTGCTTGTGATACTCAGAGCATATGATACATCAAGCCTAGTACATAACATAGCATATATAATAGATCTTATTGTTGAAGCATAAGGAATCTTACTCATTCTCTCTCTTTCTTCTTGTGTCTTTAGACATATTTCCTTAGTAAGAGATATGTGATGGGTCATTGGTATGAACCCCCTTTTATATGACTCTGTGTTAAACCGCTTTAGCACTTTGTCTATTTATGTACCTTGCGAAAGACCTAACAACCTTTTATATCTATCTCTATAGATTCTAATTCCCAGAATATAGGTTGCACCGCCAAGGTCTTTTATGGAGAAGTTCTTAGATAACCAAATCTCACCTCCTTGTAATACTAGGAAAACCACTGCACTGCCACTAACCCTCTTGAAGACACAAGGTTCATCTTCATTTTGTGAAAAACCAAACTCTTTAATTGTTTTATTAAATCAGATGTTCCAACTCCTAAAAGCTAGTTTTAATCCATAAATTGATCTTTGCAACCTGTATACCTTATTGCCATCATTAGATTTGAAACCCTTAGGTTATGTCATATATACATTTTCAGTCAGATTTCCATTTAAGAAAGTTGTTTTCACATCCATTTTCCAAATCTCATATACTCGTTTACCTTAAGTTATCCTTCTCCATATACCAAGAACACATCTTTAGTTCTTCTCAAGTACTTAAGAATATTCTTGATTGCAATCCAGTGACCATCACCCAGATTGGACTGATATTTGCTTATGACACTTAGAGCATATGATACATCAGGCCTAGTAAATAACATAGCATACATGATAGATCTTATTGTTGAAGCATAAGGAATCTTACTCATTCTCTCTCTTTCTTCTTATGTCTTTAAACATATTTCCTTAGTAAGAGATATGCGATGGGTCATTGGTATGAACCACCTTTTATATGACTCTATGTTAAACCGCTTTAGCACTTTGTCCATGTATATACCTTGTGAAAGACCTAACAACCTTTTAGATCTATCTCTATAGATTCTAATTCCTAGAATATAGGTTGCACCGCCAAGGTCTTTCATGGAGAAGTTCTTAGATAACCAAATCTCACCTCCTTATAATACTAGGAAAACCACTGCACTGCCACTAACCCTCTTAAAGACGCAAGGTTCATCTTCATTTTGTGGAAAACCAAACTCTTTGATTGTTTCATTAAATCGGATGTTCCAACTCCTAAAAGCTAGTTTTAATCCATAAATTGATCTTTGCAATCTGTATACCTTATTGCCATCATTAGATTTGAAACCCTTAGGTTGTGTCATATATACATCTTCAGTTAGATTTTCATTTAAGAAAGTTGTTTTCACATCCATTTTCCAAATCTCATAATCATAATAAGTTGCAATGGCTAGGAGTATTCTAATGGATTTAAACATAGATACAGGATAAAAGGTTTTGTCATAGTCAATTCCTTATCTTTGATGATATCCTTTAGCTACTAGTCTAACTTTGTGGGTAATTACATTACCCTCAATGTCAGTTTTCTTCTTAAAGACCCATTTGCACCCAATAGGTTTTATCCCTTCAGGTGGATCTACCAAAGTCCACACTTTGTTGTCGTACATGGATTCTATCTTTGATTTTATGGCTTTAAGCCATTTATCATATTTTGAACTATTCAGAGCTGCTTCGTAGGTAGAGGGTTCTTCATCATTCTCAATGATTAGAACTTCGTTATGTTCGTCTAAGAGATCTCTCTGGAACGTTACGAACTCTCGTAGACCTGCGAAGTTCTTGTGTCTCAAGAGGTATAACAGTTACTTCATCTGTATGAATAATAGGTTCGGGCTCAATCAGCTAATCGTGTCTAATTGTGGTTCTTGAACTTCCCGAAGGTCAATTTTACTCCCACTGTCCTCTTTTAAAATAAACTCCTATTCTAAAACGACAGCATGCTTTAAAACGAATACTTTCCATTCTGAAGGATGGTAGAAATAATATCCAATAGTTTCTTTTAGATATCCCACAAATAAACATCTATTAGACTTAGCATCTAGCTTATCTGATAATGTTCGCTTCACATAAGTAGGACAATCCCAAACTTTCATGAATGAATATGAGGGTTTCTTGTTATGCCATATCTCATATGATGTAACTTCAACTGATTTAGATGGGACTCTATTTAGAACATAAATAGCAATCTCAAGTGCATATCCCTAAAAAGATTTAGAAAGATCTGCAAAACTCATCATAGACTTAACCATATCCAATAAGGTTTGGTTCCTCCTCTCAGATACTCTATTGTATTGTTATGTATATAGAGATGTCCATTGAGATAATATCCCATTATCTCTTAGATAACTTTGGAACTCTTGACTTATGTATTCACCACCTCAATCTAATTTAAGTATTTTAATATTTTTGCCAAGCTGTTTCTCTACTTCATTTTTAAACTCTTTGAACTTTTCAAAAGCTTCAGATTTGTACTTCATAAGATACAAATATCCATATCATGAGTGATCATTAATAAAGGTGATGAAGTAAGGATATCCATCTCTAGTGTGTATTAACGTTGGACCACATACATCACTATGTATTAAATCCAATAGTCCAACAGCTCGCTTACCTTTTCCAGTAAAATGTAGCTTAGTCATCTTGCCTAATAAAAATGATCTGCATGTATCATATGATTCATAATTAAATGTCCCTAAATCACCAGACTTGTATAACTTAGTTATGCGCTTCTTGTTTATATGGCCAAGTGGACAATGCCAAAGATAAGATGTTTGAAAGTTATCTAATTTTGGTCCTTTTGAATTGATATTATAGATAGGACTTTCTATCTCCAAAATATAAATCCCACCAAATATAAAACATGTACCATAAGCAATATTATTTAAACAAATGGTGCAACGACCTTCTTTTATTATAAAATAATATCCCTCATTGTCTAAAACTGAGACAAAGATAATGTTCTTATTTAAAATCGGTACATAAAAAAAATAGTAAGTACTAATATTAAACCACTAAGCAAAGATAAATGAAATGTTCCTACAGCTAATGCAACAACCTTTGCTCCATTCCTAACTCGTAGGTCCATCTCGCCCTTTTCAAGCCTTCTACTATTCTTTAGGGCCTGTATATCATTACATATGTGAGCACCACATCCTTTATCTAATACCCAAGTTGTGTTAGAAATAATATTCAGTAAAAGCAAGTCCCTTTGTTGGAAATCTTACTTACAGCAGGTGCTTTACCTTTAGAAACTCCACTATTAGGTTTTAAAGATTTCTTCGACTTTTTATTCTTTTTCTTCTTAAGAGAATATTTAGAAGACTCGACAAGCATCACAACCTTCTCTTTCTTAACAAATGGCTTAGCTGTCTTAAGCATGTTAATCAACTCAGGGATAGTGGAATTGATCTTGTTCATTTGATAGTTGATCATGAATTGCGAAAATCTATTAGGCAAACTCTACAGAATTAAGTCAATACTTAACTCATGATCCATTGCAAATCTCATTGTTGCTAACATTTCTATAAAACCACTCATTTTGAGTGCATGTGCAGCTGCATATGAGCCTTCCACCATCTTGGTTCTAAAGAGTTGCTTGTATATCTCATATCGCTCAACTCTAGCCTATTCTCCAAACAATTACCTCAAATAGAATATTATAGTGTTGGCATCCATGGCCTCATGTTGTTTCTATAGCTCAACGGTCATACCGGATAACATAATGCAACTAGCAAGACTATCATTGTCTTTATGCTTCTTATATGCATCCACAACATCTTGTGGTACATCTTCAGTAGGAGATCCAGGAATAAGAGTCTCTAGGACATAGTCTATCTTTTCATATTTGAGAATAATTCTCATACTTCGAAACCAGTCATTGAAATTTGTTCCAGTCAATTTGTTGTTATCAAGTATGACGCGTAATTGCATATGGATAGTCATAATTCTAGCAACCTAGATTTAAAATAGACAATTAGTATGGTGAATTTATGATATTTAGATCTTTAAATTAAGTGCATTAATTCCACTATTTTATTGTGAATCCATAGCCCTCACTGTAAACACGAGAATAACCTATATGGAAGTCCTTCCTAGTAGGTAAGTATCTATCATCATTAAAATAACCTTGAGTGACTCAACAAATTATTTTAAATCAAAATAGTAGATGTCTCATATCTTTCATATCTTATATGATTACTTATTTATTTGGTTATTAACTCTTAATATATATGTACATCATATGCACATATCACCAAACATGTCTCAAATCATTATTAGCCTTGAGTGACTCAACAAGCCAATAATATTTATTAAGGCCCATCTATTTAATTAGAAAATATTATTTTCATGGTTTAAACATATTTTGTAAAATGGTTTGGCTTGAGTGACTCGACAACCCACCACTTGAAAAAACTCTAATTCATTTATATTAAACAGACTTAACCTTAATATTAAATTAAGAGGGATTTCTTTATTTTAATCGTCTCATCAATTTAACCCTAGCATGCATATACTATTTGTATTCATCATCAAGATATATATATATATATATATATATATATATATGATAATCAAATACATGGTCATGATTATGGACATATCTACATTGACTTTTCGAGCCACAAAAAGTCATATGTCAAACCTAGGTAGATACATGAGATTACAACTTAAAGCTAAAAATTGAAATAATATTTACAATAATTTTTTTCTTCAAGCCTTCAAGGTACTTCTCCAAGTCTCCTTTTGTTCATCATAGTCCTCCGTCTTGAATCTTTTCTAAGTCCTATGTAAACTTCTTTACATCTTTTGAAAAATAAAAGATTTAATACTATTACAGCCAGTCAAAGGTAACCAGAGTGTGCAGTCCCAAATTAATCATATGCATGAACAATTATATTGGTCTATAGTTTATAACCATAACATCATGCCAACCATACACCATTAGGTTATTTCTAAAAACACTTTAAAGAATTCAATGCAAAAATAATTTTCACATTCTTTCCACGGCTTTATCTTTTCGGTTTGAATTCAGCTTATTGAATTGATTTTAAATAAATTCCAAATTTATTTCTAAAAGTTCAGAAATTAATTTAAATAATTTTATGATCATTAAAATAAAATAAATAAAATTATTATTTTAATTAATTTATATATTGCAAGTATCTGATGTTGCAATTTCACTAGTTTCATTGTATCGGCGAAACTTTAACTATTAAAGGTTCTCAATTAGGTTTAGGACTTTTAGCAATAATAAAAATATTTAAAAATATTTCAAATTTATAAAATAAATTAAAAATCAATTCTGAACCTTTCCTTTTAATCACTTTAAAAGATTTTACAAAAATACTTTTATACACGTAACTAATAAAATAATTTCGTAACTTTCGTATAAAAATTAATTTCATAAAATGCATTCTGGAGTTCCAAAAATCAAATCACCATTTAATTAATAAGATTTAATAATTAATTAATTAAATTAATTTAAATTAAAATACCTTATGTCCTTTTTTTTTAAAGAAAAGGAAATCCTAATCTAATTAGGACTTATAATCCTAGTTGACTAGGTTTAGGAAACATGTTTGAATCTAATCCAAATGAACTCCAAATTGAGTAAAGTCAAAGTCTATGAATTTCTGACTCATTAAGAATTATTATTAAATAATTTTCATTTATGTTCATCATCAAATTCAGAATAGTAATGGCTGTTCAAACAACAGCTATTTTCAACAAAATAGAAAAACTGCACAAGTTTTATAATTCTGCTTGAAATTATTTCAAACAAAATCCAAATTGTATCGAACGAAAGCTCATCATCACATGATTGATCCAAGAATATAATGAAATTATTTTCATGGCTATTCATGATGCAAAATTGGCCAATAGCTTAAGCAAAAATCGAAATAGTTTTGGTTTATGTGAAATAAAATTAAAACACCAACATTCAAAATTCAGTTTTTAATTGATTTTAATCAATCTTAGGTTGGCTCTGATACCACATGTAAGGAATTAAAGGGCCTTTAGGTGCAATGGAGAATAAAATTTTTAATTTCTTTAGAATCCTATGTAGATTAAAATCAATTCCTTATAAAAAAAGATTAAGAGTTTTACATTTTCTTTGAATTTTGATTTCAATCACCTTATTATATGATCTCCAAGATGGGTTGTAGTAAACCGCCATCTTTCCTAAACCTCTATGGAAAGTACCAAGTATCCATACGAGGATCAAAGATGGAAAAAGAAGGACAAAACCTTTTTTGTGCTAGACTAGGAATCAACCTTGGTGTTCATGGTATCTAGAGTAGCCAAATTCTCCTTATTGTATTTAAGGGAATTTCGGCTACTGCTAGGTTAAGAGGTGCATATTATGATCATATCATATTTATAGGCACCTTAGGTTAATTAGGTTTTAATCTAACGATTTAGATTAAATCAATAAGGTTAATGACTATTATGCCATTAATGAAAAGTCAAACACATTCTTTTGACTTTTGACTTATTAAGCCCATAGTCAACATAATCCAATAGGCCCTATTTAATTAAATACATCTTATGTAAATAATTAAATTAATTAATTTATTTAATCATATTAAATTATTTTAAAACACCTTAATTAAATATATGAGCTTAATCATATTAAATTCATTATTTAATTAACTCTTTTACTTACTGTTTGAATTTCTTTAATGCGTGTGACCTAATAAGTTTCCTAATTAAATAGCAACTTAAGTCCTTAATTACTTTCTTAAATTAATTTAAGAAACTCTTAAGTGGATTTCCTATTTCCAAAATAGGAAAGTTCCATAAAAGGTAATCCTTGTCCAACAAGGATTATATGAATTAAACTCTTTTATTCATGATCAATTCTCCAATTACACCTTTATAACCTAAGTAGATCATGAGTGGTATCTAGCCACATATCAAGACCCCTAAGTAATCAGAAAGTACTTGTGGTAAATATGAAACTCTTACACATAATAATATTGTGCTAGTAGTCCCTTCAATTACTTTTACCATGTTTGGTTTAACGTATGAACTTTGTGTTAACTCTACTAAACTGACTACACCACACTTAGCCTGAGCCTTATCACTAAAAATGACTTCCTTAGAGGTCATCTCTAAGTACAGTCTATTCTGGCTAGAGATTTTCAGTAATGATCTCTCACAAGAGGCCTTAGGTAAAACCCTCCTTCTAATAGGAGTTATGAATTCCTTTATAAATTATTTAAATGTCTACGAGTGCCTCTAACTATACCCAATGTCCGCCCTATAAGCAGACCCTTTAGGAGAGTAAGATACGGAATCAAAGCATAGCCTCTTCACTCTACATCACTCTTAAGTATCTCAAGTTCAAGGATATTTGCACAATACCATATTGAGATGTATCATTAACAAGGTTTAGAATTCCATATGATAATCTCAGGCGATCACTCCAATGTACTTACTACTCCTAGTAAGCATCCACATGTTATACTTTGACATCTCCATGTGTTGCATCTTTATGAGATCAGATGGTTTGATCAAATCAAACAGTATACACAAGTACTAGTCTTTATGAATCAATAATGTCTCATCTTATTGATTCTATGACTAGGGATATTTTGGGTAAAACATAATTGCACATGATAAGCATCTCACTATCATGATCACAACATAAATGCCTTCATGCTATGTTTACACCATGGACTTTATTAAGCAGTTATACGATTTTATTCTAAACATAAATAAATCACTGGTGTCACACCCTAACTCCAGTGGTGCGACGATCCTAGGGCAAGGGTAGGCTTAAGGCCACCATAAACCCGTAGAACTCTCATATCCTGGATCTCATACACATTTATATCAAATATAGATTTCATTCAATAATCATTTCTATGATCCATATAAGCATAATTCATATCATTTCATAATTTCCTCTTGTTCCTTACTGATCAAAAGATGTATCTCACATCACTAAGGAACAAGGGTAACCCAAAAGATAACAATTTATACATCAAAATATTATCATCCCCAATAACCAACTACGGAGCTCTAGAGTATACTCCCAATACATACTGTACCATAATACCATTCAATAAATATACATA
>CANXYC012162868.1:0-23241 GCA_948193065.1 Aleurites moluccanus | reverse complement strand
TATATATATATATATATATATATATATATATGATGGTTTGAAATAAATGAAAAAAAAAAATTAAGCTTTCTATTCTCTCTCTATACATGGTATGTACTAGCTATAGCATATATAAATATATATATATATATATATATACCAAGTTTTCAACCCTAGCTAAAGATGTGTTAGTGTTACATATATATAGCTTGTTAGTTATTAAAGGAAATTATGTGTTGTATAATTATATATAAGCTGTGTCACATGATGATGATGGTCAGGATTAATTATGTCCAGAGTACATATGTAATTAACTATATATGAATAATAAATGTCTGTCCAATATTTATTATGTCTTTGCTTTTTCATTTCCTTGCTATATTGGGGACTATTAGATATATATTTGCATATCACAAGAGTGGATTGTGATGAAATGAACTAATTTAATTTAATTAAATTAAAGATAGGCCATTCCTAGCTTCTATTATATGATAAGCATGCGCATAATTAATAATTCATCAGAGAATGGCTTTTAAAAGTGATGGATATATATTTAAAAGCATGCCATGCATCAAAGTTATTTACGCTCCATTTAATTTAATTGTCATAGCATTTGTTAGTTATTAGATATTATTATTTAATAATTATTAATTGATAGCTGATAGTGAATTATTACTAAGTATTTATAAAATTATTATTAATTATTAATGTTAATGTGTTTAATAATCATTAAAAATAAATATTAATATTTATCTTTTTATAAAAGAAAATATTATATTTTCGTTGTTTTAAATTTTAAAGTATAATAGATTAAATATGTCTTTAATTGTATAAATATTATCTATATAAATAAAAAAAAAAAAATAGTAGAAGAGGAATAAATGATAATTTTTGACAAATTAACATTAAAAAATAATATACATTCAACTTTAATGTTGACATTTGGTGTGTCATGAGTCCAAAATAAATATATCAATGTTTTAAGCAAAAATGTAAAAAGGATTCTTAATATCAGAACAGAGAATTTAAAATATTATAACCATAAATATGAAAAATATTTAGATAACATCATATAAAAGCTTCCAACTTGTCATTTATAAATATAATAATATTTAAGAAATATTTTTTGAACCCATCAAACTTGAAGCAATTTTATCACATCATGCATTCATTTTTGTAAGGTTCAAGGGATCTTTCCATGTGTTGATATCCAATATCTACTAAATAATATTTTTCTATATGTTTTTACAAAATATATTCATCTGGTGGTGGCTTTGGGAACTTTAATTTCTCTTTTGAATTGTATATCACAAAACTTGTCCATCTTGAATTGAATTGCATATCAAAACTACATGCAACCGCAACATTTTGTATAGGCATTCTTTTTCCACTAATAAAACAAAATAAATCTTCCTAATTTACAGTAGCAGGAACGTGAGTGCCATTAATATCCTAATTTTAAATTTTATTATACCCACACATTTATATACTCTAAAAATATTATTACCTTAATATATATATTGTTGAGTATCTCTCTTAGAATGGTGCTAAATTTAGAATCTTCAAGTTTTATTATATCAATTGAAAATTACATTATTACTTCAATATTTCATGAAAATTATAATTAATTGTCTCACCCGAATGTGCAAGAACATATAAAAACATACCCACTTTCTCTAAAATAGACATCATTCTTTATACAACTAATCCATAATTTTTTTAAATCTTGACAAAGATTAACTAATGTAATTTTATTCATCCTAAATATATTAACACAGTTTTTTTTTTCATTTCTTCACATTAATTCTAATAACCATATAATACTTGTTTGAAAAGAATCCATATAAGATTTGTTATAAATATATGTCAAATAATGTTGACATGAAGTCTCAACAGAAAATATTGTTGATGATAATTGGCATACTTCATAATTGTCATCAATAATATAGTTTTCTGAACAAAATTCATATCTATCAATACATTAAAATAAGTAAATGAATTTTCAAATGTCAATTAAATAAGTACCATAAGTAGTTCAACAAAAGAGATAGATTTGAGTGCAACAATTTTATAAATAATTTTTCATAAATTAAAATTAATGAAATTTCAAATATAAAAATTTCAAATATTAAATTTTAAATTTCATCATTTCGTCCCTCTACAAAATGAAGTGTACCATTTCATTCGTAAAATGCATCCATTGTTAATAGTGATTAACTATTAACTATTAATTATTTTATTCATACAATGCTAAAATGGCACGTATTTATATGTATTTTTAATATGTTTCATAAATGAAGTAAGTCAAATCATTTTATAGCATTTGGAAAATAGAAGAGAGAAAATTATACAAAAAAAAAATAAGATTATGTTATGAAAAATAAAGAAACTAATATTAAATAATAGCATAAGAATAAGAAAATATAAAATGATAATTTTATATTGCATTTTGATGTATTTTATAAAGTTATAAGAATCTTCATTTATAGAGTTTAAATACACTATAAATTAATAATTATAAAGCCACCATAAGTTATAAATTATAAATTCACCATAAATAATAAATCATGAATGGTGTAATAAACTAAACTTAAATATAAAAACTTATAAGCAGTGGAATAAATGAATGAACATTTATATTAATTTATATATTTATAACAATCTCTCTTAGATGTCTATCTCTATAAGGAATATGTCTCATTAAAATCTTACTAGTAAAAATCCAGTGAGAAAAAAAACTAGTGAAAGAAAAAGAGTATAGTATTTTCGCATTGTAAATAGTACACTGTCTCATTAAAAATCTTACCAAGAAAATCCGATGGGACAAAACTTTTAGTTAAGGAAAAAAAATACAGTGCTAAACTCCTCATATTTGCAATATCACTAAATATCTTTAATGCATTGCATTCCAATATTATTAATCAATGTTTTGAATGTTGTATTAGGAAATGTCTTAGTGAACAAATATATTAGATTGTCACTTAAACTAATTTGTTAAATATTAATTTTACCATTATTTTATAAATATGGAAAAATAATACCAAACCTTATATTATTAGTAAGATGCATTAGTGCACTTATTGCACTAAGATATGCTACTTTAGGATTAAAAATTTATTCATTATCTTCTCGATATTGAAAAGAGTTATCATTCACATCAAGTGATTGAACAACCATTGAACTATTCAATATGAATGTGCTATATATATAAAATTATTGAAGGATATTTTCTATATAAGTTGATTGATAAATAAAAATTTATTTGGCCAAATGTTCAATTTGTAAACTAAGACAAAATTTTATTTTTCAAAGATCTTTCATTTCAAATTCATTTTTCAAATAATATATTACTTTTAAAAGTTTTTTAGAAATTCTAATAATATTTAAATCATCAATATGTACAATAATTATGAAAAATTTATATACAATTTTTTTTTTATAGTATCGCTTTTATATTCTATTGTAAACAAGTATTCACTAGACAATTTTACCATATACGCCCAAATTATTTTAATCCATATAAAGATTTTTGTAATTTAATTGAATAAATTTTTCGAGAACTTAAATTATATTTTTCTAGCATTTTAAATTATTTTTATAATATCGTTTTTATATTATACTTTGAACAAATATTCAATAAGACGATTTTACCATATACACTCAAACTGTTTAAATCCATATAAAAAATTTTATAATTTAATTGAATAAATTTCTCGAGAATATACATTATATTTTTCTAATATTTTAAATGCTTCAAGAATTTTTATATAAATATCATTATCAATTGAGTCATATAGATAAATTATGATTACATCCATTAAGTGTATATCAAGTTTTTCATACACTGCTATACTAATAAAATATTAAAATATTATTATATCCACCACAGAAAAGTATATATTTTCATAATTGATTATAAGTTTTTATGAAAATCCTTGTGCAACAATTCTTATTTTGTATTTTACAATTTTATTTTTCTCATTTCTTTTTCGCATAAATATCTATTTATATCCTATTGATTTCATGCCTTCAATTGTTTATACTATGATCCAAAAATCTTATATTTTTTAAGAGAATCCGATTATGTTTGTATTGCAACTTTCTATTTAGGTTAATCAACTTTATTTCGACATTCTTGAAATAATCATGATTCAAAATCATCATTTTCATTTATAATATTTAATGATATACTATATATAAAATACTAGTTCACAATCATTTTATTTTGATTTCATCTTTTTTAAAACTAATACAATTTATCAATATCTCTTTATTTTTACTAATTTCAGGTACTTGTACTTCTTCAGAAAGTATATTCATGTTAATATATGCATTCAAAATTATCTTTATCATTTATTCTTTTTCTTTTTTGAGAATTTTTATCCTTATAAATAATAGGTCTTCCACGTTTTAGACGTGCATGAGATTTATTAATATTAATAAGTTGTCCTTCTTAGACACCAATACGAATTGGAACATTAGCAACTGTTCTATGAGATTTTATTACTCGTTTTAGATCAGCAAGTGCATTCGACAAATGATTTGCTATTTTTTTATTTTATTTTTTTGCAGATAAATTATTTTCTGAAATATTTTATGTTATTGTATTTCTCAACTTTTATTATCTCTCCCTAATGCTAAAAATGTTACTTTATCAAATGACAATCTGTAAACCGCGTAGTAAATATATCTCTCTTAATAACTCAAAATATTTAATTATTGAAGGAGATTCATATCCAATATATATCTCTAATCTCCTTTGAGGACTCATCTTAATATTTTGTGATGGAGCAATTATGATATATATTGCATATTAAAAAAAAAAAAAATAAGAGATATCTTACTTTTGACCAAAAGCCAATTGAATGACTTGAAAAATCTTCTAGTTTTTTAATGGGTTCTCATGAATTTTCAATAATTTTTTCATCGTTTTTAAACTAAGATGACCTTAACCTTCATGTCAAATAATAAAAATATTTTAATATGTAAACTTCTGATTTATTATAAATTCTCTTCAATTCTACCAATTTCGGTATAATACAAATCAGAGAAAATAGTAGAAAATTTTTCAATATATTTTTTCTACTCTAAATAATGCTTGTAATATAAAAGTATTCTTGATTTCTCTCATTTACCGTCTCAATATGATATTCATTACTGCGACTATTTTTAAAACTTAATAAATTTCTATGAAACTTTGGAGAAAATAATATATTATATATAATAAATTTTATTCCTCTTGTTGGAATATATTGGCTCTTCTAAAATCTTCAATTATTTTTTGTTTTACCATAAACAATTGTCTCACCCATTTTTAAAGAAGAAAAATATTTGACATTTTTAATAATTGTATGAGTTATCGCACTATATATATTTCGAAATTAATTCTCTCTTTCAATATTTTCAAAAAATTATATATCATATCAACATGAGTAATATCCATACAATCATAATTAAGGTCGTCATTGTTAAAGATAAAATTAATCTTCATATTTTTTCCTCTATTTTTGCGATGCTCAATAAATATCAATAAAATATTTTATCATATGACAGGTATGTAACCAATTTTTCTTCATACCATATCGATAATGATAAAAAAATTGTAAAAATATTATGAATAAACTATAAGAATACTTATCGATATTGTCCACCTTTTCTAGTCTTATTTCTATATAATTTTATCTCATTTCTAATGGTGATAAGTATTTTTATAATATTTTTTTATTCTTATGAAAAGAATAATTATTATATATTTTTCTTTAAATTTCATAGTATTATTATTATATATTACCACATTCACTTCAGAGAATGAGAAAAATTAGTAGGATGTACTTCATAAATTTTTCATTAACGACTTGTTATTTTATTTAATTAAGTATCACTGCATTCACTTCAGAAAATAAGATTGAATCAAAAAGTATGAAATTTATTCATAATATTTTAACAATATTTTTGTCGATATTGTTATTGTATGAGTATATTTGATATATGAAAAATATTAACATATCATTATTTATAGGGCAAAATACTATTTAGTCCCTGACTTTTAGTGAAATTAACACTTGGGTCCCCGCTTTTTTATAAAGTAGCTATTGGGTCTTTGACATTTGATTCCGTTACACAATTTGGTCATTCCGTCGGTTTTTTCCAGATTTTGACAAAAAAAATTAAAAATAAAATAAAATAATTTTTATTCCCAAAGTACCCTCACCCCCAACCTTCATTTTTTCCTCCATTTTCTTTCCAATTTTCTTTCATTTTTTCATCATCCTTCACTTTCTTTCTATTTTTCTTCTTTCATTTTCCATTTGCCATGTTGTTTTCTTTTTCTTTATAGTGTTGGTACCATTTTCTTTATTTTTTAGTTACTTATTTTTTTATTTTTTTATTTTTTAATCTTGATTTTTGAAGGTTTTGATTCTTGGGATTTTTTTGAAGGAAGGAATATTTGTATATGGATATTGTGATTGGTAAAATTGTGTAGAGAATGAGAGATTTGATGATGGAGAAAAGTAAAAAAATTTGAAGAAGGATTAATGGAAGGCATAGAAAAGAGAATTTGATGAAAAATGAAGGGTATTTTCGTTTTTTTACGGTATTTTACGAAAAATTTGACAGAATAACCAATTTATATGACATAATCAAATATCAGGGACCCAATAACTACTTTTTAAAAAAATGGGGACCCAAATGTTAATTTCGCTAAAAGTCAGGGAGTAAATAATATTTTACCCTTATTTGTAAATATTCTCCACACATTAATAATTAATTCTAACAAAAAATCAATATATTTGAAATAAAAGAATAATTTTATAATATCAAAATAAATAAATTCACTATCATTATCAATACATGTTTAAATTAAAAACTTTATAATAATTATTCTATTTTTTTTTTCATTTATACTTTTATAAGATCACAAACATAAATCATTTTATTTATTTCAAATTATATTTTAACAAGTATAAAATATTATAATCTATACAAAAATAAATATTAAAATTAAAGTAGAAAAATTTTATATTAAATATAGATTGAAAAATAAAATGATAATGAATAAAAATAAAATTTATTTACTCAAATACTTGAATTAGAATATTATTAAGAGAAAGAACTTTAAATCTCAAATACTTGAATTAAAATATTATTAAGAGAATGAACTTCAAATCTCAAATACTCGAATTAGAATATTATCAAGAGAAAGAATTTCAAATCTCAAATACTTGAATAAGAATATTATTAAGAGAAATACCTTCAAATCTTTTAAATAATAAAACTATCAAATGTGTTATGAAAAGAATCGTGCTGATAATATGTTATAAAAAATAAAGAAAATAATATTAAATAAGAACATAAGAATAAAAAAAATATAAAAAGAGAATTTTATATTACATTTTTATGTATTTTACAAAGTTATAAAAATCTCTATTTATAAAATCTAAATACACTATAAATTATAAATCATAAATTCACCATAAATTATAAATCATAAATGATATAATAAAACTAAATTTAAATATAAAAATTAATAAGTAGTGTGATAGATAAATGAACATTCACATTAATTTATATATTTATAATAAATTATTACTTTTCTTTTTTTTAATGAAACTTCATGTTTGGTATTATTATCATTGGTTTTTATTTCTGAATTATCAAAAAAAAAAAAAGTTTATCTATTTTATGTAGGAGTTAATAAAAAATAAATATGAAAATTAATAAATAATATTTTAATTTTATAAATTTGAAAGCAATTTATGAAATTAATAAAAATTTATTATAGTATTTTCTTTTTAGTTTTCTAAAAATATATATAATGAGAACAAGATAGTATATAATTAATTATGAAAATAAAGATAATAGTAGGAGTATCTGAAAATTTTTGAGGAGTGTCAATATCGACTTCATAATAAAATTTTAATTATTATTATTATTATTATTTTAATATGGAGAGTTGAAAATTGAATATGAGTAGTGCTATATTGTGGTGTATATTTTGATTATTTTTTAATCCCTTTTTTAAATGCAATCCAAAATTTAAATTTGGAGAAATTTTTAGGTGAATCTAGTTCACCATATAGGGTTATGAATCATCAATATTAATTAGATATTATTAAATAATAACTACTCATAAAGTTAATATAATAATTAATTACTGAAATCATTGATTTATATTATAATTAACACACTGATATAACAGTGACATCACTATTAGTAATTAAATCTAACTGTAAAAGAATTTATGATATTTACAACCAGTATAAATAAGTAATTCCCTAAACCGAATAACTTCCCATCTTGAAAAAATTACATAAATATATTTATTTTTTTTATTTTTTTTTATTTTTATGATTGTTTTTTTCATTTTTATCATTTTCTGATATATATTTTAATATATATTTGATATATGTTATATTTTTGAAAAAATATTTATAGGTAAATAATATATTTGAAAAAATATTTTTATAACAATAAAAATAAATTTTTTTCTTATTTTTAATCCCTTTATTCTTTCCTTGGCTTTGGGGTCTCCCGTTCCTATAATGGAAATTAGATTGGATTTTGTGGCTCAATTAGACAACAACAAAGACCAAGTCCAAGAGAAACCAAAGCCCATACAGAACGTCACTGAAACAACTTTGATCCATATGAAGCTCAAAAAGAGACCCTTTTACATAAAGAGTAATTCTTGTTCATAATCATACAATTAAAGTTTATTATATTCGTTCTGTTTCTCGTATGTATATGTATTCTAAAAATAAATTGCTAGATTTTTTTATCAATTAAGAATTTAAATTTAAATTATTTTTTTACTCTCTTGTAAATCCCTTTCAGCTCAGATTTAATGATTTTAAATACTACGTAATTATATAAAAAAATAATTATAAAATTTATCTATTTATATGCGTGTTCATGCATTTAAAATAATTTATTAAATTAAATAATTATTAAAACTTTTATTAATTAAAATTTCTCAATTAAACTCCAATTATAAAATTAATATAAATTTAACTTAATTAATTTTGAAAATTCATAAATACTTTTTTTTAATATTAATTTTATCGATGAAATTTAATTTTTAATATTTATTTTTAAATTAATCTCACTTAATAATTAGAATAAAAGGTTAATTATTTAATAATTGAAAATTAAATCACAATTCAGTGTAGTTGAAAATTACAAATGTATTTCATCCACACAGATATTTTACATTCTGATTTGATATGAAAATAGTGAATATTTTTATTCATATAATGAAAATTATTAAAACAGAAGACATGACATCTCATTTTTATTTCAATTTATTTATTTTTTTTATAAATAAAAAATATCTTTCAAAATTTTAATTTGTTTAATATATATATATACATAGGTGAGATGACTCACCTAATTAATTCTCATTATCTGATTGATTTGGTGTCCCTAAGTTATACACGCAACCGCTTTGATAATCAAAATCAACGAGTTATTGATTCTCGTTATAAAATTATTAAGGGTAAAATACAATATATATATATATATATATATATATATATATATGAGTCTATTTCATGTCAAATTATTTTTTTTGTGATAAAATAGAGTCAGTAATTTATTTCTTTATTATTTTAGAATTTAAATGATTAATACTATTAATTAATACGGATATGAATTTTTAATTTTAATTTTTAATTTTTTTAATTTTAATTTTTTAATTTTTTACTTATTTAATTTATTTTTAAATTTAATTATTTAATATTTTCTGAATTATTTTTTATATTTTTATATTTATTAAAGATAAATTTAAATAAATTTGTGTATTAATTGATATTATTTTTTTTATTTCAATAACTTATTTATATTAAATTATATATTTACAAATTATTTTTTATTAATTTAAAAATTATTTATAATTGAATTTTTAATAAAAATTTTGAAATTTATAAAATAAATCTATATTAGCAGTTAATGTAAATTAGGTTGATTTGATATAAATAAAGAATAATTAAAAATTAAAAAATTTAATTTTAAAATATTAAAATTAAAAATTTAGGTCAACATCATGCCAGCACCATCACATCAGTGTCATATGTTAATATGTGCCAGTACAACATTAATATTATTTGAGGGTACATTTTAAATCCTAAAATACTAAGAATAAACTCAAACTCATTTTTTCATAAAAAATTTCACATATCTAAAAATAAAAATAGTATAAATCACAATGTACTTTTTTATACTTTACCCAATTATTAAAATTAGAGTATATGGTAATTTAATTATTAAAATTGAAGTTTTGAAATAAAAAAAATGTTTTGTTGAAAATTGATTTTTGAAAAATAAGTTTTTATTAAAAATTTAGATCACATTTAGTTTAACTATTTGTATTTATTGTAATTGTTGTTGATAACTAATAATTTATAGTTATTATTTAATAGCTAAATGCAGTTATTTGGTAATTTTTTTATTAATTGTTAATTTTTAATATGTTTAATGATCATTAAAAATAAATATTAATATTTATTTTTTATTTAAATATTATTTTTTAAAAAAAATTAATCTTTTTATTTAAATAGGTAGAAAAAGTTTTAAATTAAAATTTATCTAAATAATTATTATTTAATTACCTAATAATTATTTAATAACTAACAGCTGTGAGTAATTAAATAAATATAATGTATTTATCGGAAATAAAAAAAAAAAAACTAATTAAAAATCTCAATTTAGAGACCAAAAATCGATATATTGTGTAAGCCAAACACTCGGGCCATTAAAAATATTATACGCTGTAGTTTTAAGTGATATAATGAATTTTGGATCTTATGCAAACACCAACATAGCTGATGATGAGCCAAATTCTTGATCATGTATGCTCTCCTCCATTCGTCGGTCTTAAAGGGATGAACCGAAAGACCATGCCTGTATCGAATCAAGATTTGATTTTGAAAGATAATCTCAATAGATTTATCAGCTTTTGAGATGACTGAACATATTTGTTTTCGTGGTTTGTAATCCATTTATGATTTTAGTTAGGGTATTATCCCAAATTATATTAAAATAATTGAAATTTCTAAATCAATTTTTTAGAGTAAGGCTATGTTTGATTTCTAAGAAAATCATGAAAAAAGAAAAATTAACTTTCAATTCATTACCTTTTGGGTTTAGTTTTACTTTATTATTTAATTGAGCAAAGTGGACAAGTAACAATTGCATTTATTTATTTTTCTTTGTAGCAAAATAAATTTCCCCCTTTTCCTTTTGTGTTTATATAGGTTTTGGAGTTGATTATTTTTTCTTTAATTTGTATGTTTTTAAGTTTTGATTTTTTTTTTTTTTTTGAAATACCCTTGTGGATTTTAATGGGTGCTTTCTATTTTTTTTTTTTAATATAGAATTTCCTTTCGTTATGTTCATGTCCATATTAACTAATAATGTTCGGCCTATGAATCTCAAATTTAATTCTATCAATATGTATTTTATAATGTTTGGATTTATGAAATTTAAACGAGAGATTTTAAAAAATTTATGAATTATGTCAGAATTTATTGTTTGATTAATAAGAAGATGTTTGGATATTTAATTATAAAATTTAATTACCGTTTAAAAATTATACATGTCTACAATTAAAAAATTATTAAGTGTTTGAATGAAAATTAATTATTAATTTTTTTTATTTAAATTGATAAAATTTTATAACAGGTTATTATCGATTAGAACTTTTTTTTAATTAAAAAAAATACTTTAATTTCAAATCCGTAATTGTTACTCATTCAAACACTTTTTAAAAAGTAGTCAAAATCTATAAATTGTCTGCACAAATTTTCATTTTGATAAATTTCATATAGAATATGAGATTTTAAAAAATTTATCATTTTAATGAATAAAAAATTTTATAAAATATTTTTTATTATAAAAATATCATTAAAAATCATAAATTTTATTTTTATACCAAAAAAGTGAAATTATATTAATACATGCAATAAAAAACTTAGGTTAATGTGAAAATAACCTAATTCAGCTAACGAGTTAGGGCACTCTAACTTCATATATTGTCCAAATTAAAATGTGCACGAATCATCGCAATAAATTTATAGATGATCACACAAATTAAAAACACTCCACATCAACTTTATGATGTTGACCAAAAAAAAACTTATAATTTGACTCTGAAAATATAGAAACCTAATTAATGTGATAGAAAATTAATTATTAATATTATTTTGATATTGATAATTGAAATTTTAATACAATGATAGAGATAATATGTTGGATTTTCAAATATATTTAAATTTATTTTTTATTCATATTAAATAATAATATTTATTTATTTTATATATTTAGAAATAATTTAATATAAATACATAATAAATATATATAGGATCTGAATAATAATTTAATATTTAAACTTTCTCTATAAAATTAAAAAATATTTATTCAATTTAATATTTAATAATTATAATTAATATCTGAATTGTATATAATATTTTTTAAAAAACAATAAAACAAGGAATTTGCCTTTTGACTCTTATCACAAAAATGGAAATGAGTTTAGGTTAAAGACTTGCCAATTACGTGCACAACTCAAAAATATTAAAATATTTGTTTCAAAAAAAAATATTAAAATATTTTATTTTAATTGCTGGGTTCAACTTTTGCCGCCAAATAAAATAATAGCCATTTCTCATATTTTTTAATTGACGCGTCGACTTCACTGTACACGTAATCCCTTGTTAACTTAAGATTGACTAAATTCAGCCTCTTATTTTATTATTTTTAATTATCTTAACATTAAAAAAATGAAATTTCGAACTTAATTCTTAGACCCGATTGGGGAGTTTGAAATTAAAATTAAAATTAAAGAGCTAATTTTAATTTCAGTGTTTTGTAATATATCTAAAATTAAAATTAAAACTTTACGAATAAATGGTAAAATAAATTACTAAATTTTAGTATTTTTTCATTTTGACCATTAAAAAAATTTCATTTTAAATCAATCACTAAAATACTGTATTTTTTTTTAACGGAAGGTCATCAGTCGAAATTTAGACTGACAAAATGACATAACATGTTATGTCAGTATCTTACGATGACGTGACATGCCATGTCATTTTTTCAGTCTAAATTTCAACTGAAGACCTCCCGATGAAAATAATTTAATATTTTTATGATTGATCTGAAATAAAATTTTATTTAATAATTAAAATGAAAAAATTACTAAAATTTAGTAATTTATTTTGCTTTTTAATCGGATTCTACTCATAATTTCATAGAATTATAATATAAATAAAAAATAATTCTATAATTACAAATCTAAAAAAATTATAATTTCATAATCATCATTGTCACCCCTTTCATTGTCACTGTCACCCTCACCTCCACCCTTACATCACTTTTATCCCCACCGCCGATGATGGCGTTCTGCTGTTGGTAGTGATGGTCCACTACCTCCAACGTTATTGTTGGCGGTCTACTACCATCAACATAGGCGATGATGGCCTGCTATCATTGAAGCAGGTGGTCCGCCACCAGTCTCACTGTCTTCATGACCGCTATCGCCAATGGACTATCATCACTGCCACTAATTTTTATTTAATTTTAATTTTTTATGTGAAATAAATATTAAAATTATAATTTTAACACAATTCTAATTCTAAATAATTATAATTTCAATTTCAATTCTAGTTCTAATTCCTTATCCCAAATGCATCATTATCAAAATTGAGAAATGCATTATAAAGATACTATTAAATTATTCCAACCAATACAACACAATTTTTATTTATTTCTATATAAAATTTAAAAAATAATTGATTCAAATTAATTTTAAAATTAAAACTAAATTAAATTAAGTGGAATTGAGTTGTATATAAAATTTAAAAAATATTTAATATTAATATTAATATTATAAATATTAAAATATATTAAATGTTGGAGTTAAAAGATTTCATATTTAATAATCAAAAAAATATATAAAAGACTTATAAGTGAGTGAATATTGAACTTAATGCAAATCAATTGGTTTTATGTAAATAAGTCCCAACATTTGCGTACTTATAAGCCTACATGTGTGTGAGTCCATAAACTTTAACATGATATTAGAGCTAATTCTATACTCTTTCAATTTATGCTCTTCTATCAATTCATTAGTCATATGTCAGTAGGGTCTAACACATGTGTAAATCTAAAATCTAATCGGTCATCTGATATCGACCATCGCTCTTACTAGTCATGTGTCATTAAGATCTGACATATGTGTGAATCAAAAATACAATCGGCTATCAGCTCTTAGTTTGTTATGTCACGTGCTAATTAAGAATTTAATACGTATCAAGAGGAATGTTAGAGTTAAAAGATCTCACATTGAATAATAACAAAATATATAAAAAAAACTTATAAGTAAGTAGATATTAGACCTAGTATAAACCAATTAGTTTTATGCAATTGAATTTCAATATTTATTCACTTATAAACTACATGTGTGCAGATTCATAAATTTTAACAATAAACTTGAGATTTTGACTATGTGATTTCAAAATTATTTTAAGAGTTAGAGAAATTTTAATACAAGTTGAAATTAAATTTATAAAAGATTCAAAAAAAAAAAACTCTAAAATCCTATCAATAAATTCACCTTGAAATCAAATTTACGTTGTAAAAAATATTTGGTGTTTTAAAGCCTTTTTTTTTTTTTTTTTTGGCCCTTGTTTCTTAATTGTGAATAATAAAATTAGAGTTGCTTTCTAGAGTAGTCTACGATCTCAAAAATTTGATAAAACAAGTGTTTGTTTGTTGATGAATTGAATTCCTTAGACCTCCATTACACCCGACTAAAAACCAATTTATCCATTACACACAAAATAAATAAATAAATTGAAAACAACTATTTACTTATATATAAAAAAAAATGAAATTTAAAGAATTTGAACAAGAAAATAACTGTCTATTGTGTAAAAAGAAATTGAAAATAACTACCAATACTTGAAGACAACTAAAATTTTTTATTTAGATGTCAAAATTATTAAAAAGATAAAAAAATAAAATTAATTTATAAAAATTTAACCTATAAAAAAAATAAAAAGTTAATATTTATTTATTGTCATGATTTGACTCTAGGAGTTCGTAACCAATACTGGGATACAAAAAATTTATTGTTTTTGAAACTTCTTGCTAATCTGACTTATCAAACCAAATAGAAAGATTGTAATATCTCATTTATATTTATTGTAAATCAAGAGTTACGAGCAGCATACATGTTAAGTAAAACATATGATCATATTATTGCCTACATGTTAAGTAAAATATATAATCATATTATTGTCCCTTAGACTATAATCTCAATAATTTCAAAATATCATTATCATATTTCTACTTAACAGAAAATCTCATTATATAATTGAGAAAGCTCTGCTATCCTTTATATCATCACAAAATAATTATACATATTGTTTATATATACGATATTCATCCGTGCACTACTTTAATTGCATTATTCTAGAATATATAATACATTACAATTTATAGTAAAATATATATTTAAATATATAAAAAAATAAATTTCACTGTCATAGGAAAAAAGCATGGATAATTCAATTAACTATTTTAAGGTTCAACCTGCAACCTTAAAAAAAAATAGAAAGATAGGGATAAACGCCTTAACTCAAAGAAAGACGACCCAATATATAATTTTGGAATTATACCATCTAATATATAATTTCGTTGCCTTACAGTCACCTTAAAAATATCAATGCTCATGCATCATACCGAATTGATAAATAATCAGGTAATCATCTAAAAATAAGAATTAGATGATATGAATAATACTAAACTTTAATTTAGGAAGTCAATTTCCTGTTTGACTTTATGAATTCAAATATTGTCTCTTAAAATTCAATACATAAGATTGCAACCATCACTTGATTAAATCATGCAGCACTAATTTGATTGATAGCAGTATTGAGAGACGAGTAAACTTATAGTCATTATACATTAGTATTATTATAGCTCATTATAACTCAATACTCTATCATATAATTATAATCATCGTTATATGTGATCCTATGCCATTCTATTTTTATCCAACAACCACAAAATTATATATAGCATAAATTATGATATAACATTATAAGCAGATGTCAAGATGTTCATTTATTTCATATTGCACATTTATATACATGAATACATACAGTAATGCAAATGCATAAAAACACGTAATATATAAATATTACTAATAGTCTTGGGAGGAAAATTCTGACTCAACACTAACTCGGTTTCGGAAAAAACTATCGAAATAATAATTATAGGAATCTAAATATAAATGCATCTTAAAACTGTGAAAAATCTACTGAAAATCCAACAAAATTTTTCCTAAAATAGTTATAATCCTCCTGAAATATAGACAACAACTCAAGAACTCAATTCAAATAGTGTCAAATGTCTCATCCATGCCTTAAAAGACAAAATAAAAAATCATCCCTTCTTTATCAAACAGAACTCACAATTCAAATAAAAGAAAAAAAAATTATGCTAATACGTAAATACAGATAAATAAATCTCCATATCTATATCTTAATTAATGTGTTAATAACTCAATGAATCATCATTAATTATTTTAAATTCATTCACACATCATTTAGTAAATTTAGATATTATAACTGAAATCATTATGAAATTATTGGATGGTACTCATTGCTCTGTCATTGGAGAATAATCGCCAGTATTGTCTGGTAGCAAAAAGGGTGCCAACAGACTCATCTAGCTGGAGACTTATCGGCAGTTGGGTTACAAGCTTGGAGCATAGAATTAAGAGGAAAGTTTGCAATTGGACCTTGAAACTAAAGGTCAATTAACGGCAATTAGCAAGGTTGCAATTCTAAAACAGGACATGGAGGGAGTGGGCACAACCATTGTTATGAAAACAGGACCAGACCGGTCGATTCAACCGAAAAATCGAAAACCGCACAACCATTAACTAATTTCAAAGGGCCTTTACTTTGATTTAGGTGAAAAGGGGGAGGATTTAATTTTGGTGCATCTGAATTTATATTTTTTTCTCTCAAATATATTTCATTTCATTTTAAAAATAATATGATGAAAATGCAATTTTTAATGTTAAATTTTAAATTAATCTCTTCTCTTCTACTCTTCATAATTTTTTTTTTTTAAAAAAAAAAAGAGTAGAAGAAACATAAAATCTCCTACCCTATTTTAACTCCTCTCAATCTCTTTGCCTTTTTCTCCACTTTTACTATGTCAAATATATTTGTTTAAAATTGAAAATGATATAATCCCAATTTAAACTTCAACATTTTTTTATTTTGTTTCTTAATATTTAAAAAATAAATAAAAAGAAAAGAAATATATAAATATTTGAATCAAATATTATGAATTATCCACAGCTAATTTATAAATCTAATTTAAACAAGTAAAATAGTTTAATTTTTAATTACTATAAAGGATTTCTTTTTCTTTTATCATTATCATAATCTTTATTTATTTATTAATTTTATATGTTCTCTCGAGAGATAATTTCACTAGTAATTTTTAAAGTATTGACTAATGCATATTGTGATCCTTAATTTTTAAAACGTAACACGAAAATTCTCAGAATTTCAACTTACTTTCACTGGCAATCCTTAACTGTCCAAAATTATTGTTATTTATATTTTAACCTCTTAAAATCCTTTTTTTTTTCAAAGAAATCTAAAACCCCCTTATCTTTATAACTTGGTTCTGATACCATTTAATGTGAGCCTACTCTCTCTCTAATTAGTATGTTAAGAGGCGAAATTACAGAGAGCTACTTCTAAAAATTTTCAAAGGGTTTTTCTTTTATTTCTGATTTCTTTCAGCTTTTTATACTAGTTGTGATAGCGAGAACTGACAACAAAACCCAAAGGGCCTTCGTTTTCGAGGAAAAAATCCTCTAACTCATTCTGTCTAAGAGTCAACTCTTCTAAATTCTCAAACAGTTTGTCTATAGAATTATTTAGAGAGTCTAAATAATCTATAATAGAATTTAATAACCTTATTATTGGATCCTTGCCTACACTGTGATCTAGGTGATGATAATCGGGATAAGAGCAACCCGAAGAATTACTGGTCATCCAATAAACGTGCAAAAGTACCAAGCCTTTCTAGATAATGAAAATTATTAAATTCAAGTTCTTGGTCTAAAAATTTTTTAAGTTCAAGGTCTTCTCTTTTAGGCCTCTCAAGTCTTTCAATCTTTTCTATAGCAATAGGTAATTCTCTTATTCTTTATTCATATAAAGCAAAGAAAGGATCATGTAGTCTAAAACTGATACTCAACTCTTCCCTCATAGCTTAAGTTAAAGCTAGACCTCTAAGCCAATTTTTATTAGCAGATCGGTTGGAAGACATAAACATTTAAACATAAACTTAAAACATTTATAATATATATACCTTTGTAGACCGGATCTACTAAGCTTCCGCAACAGCTTCAGCCCTCCTTCCTAGCTCGTCACCAGCAATACCTTTAGAGAGGTATAGAGGATATGACTTACTACTCTTCCTTGGTTAGGTTTTACTGCAACACTCTTGGATGTCAGACCGTTTTAAAGGATGAAAGGTATATAGAAGCAAAATTATCATACAGATAAAGACTTGAAAAATATTATTTTTATAGAAACTCTGTATTTTATTTCGCTCCCCTTCTTCAATAAGTTGAAGAGGTATATATAGATTTTTTACAAACGAAACTGGTGTCTGTATTACTGTTTGCCAGCTCAAAAGAAAAATAATTAACAAAGTACAATAATTAAGATGGGTAGCTGGAATATTATGCCAGTTTTACGAAACTACAAAAATAAATGGACAGTTGGTGCCTCTGGTACTGTTTTCCAGCTGTATTCAACACAATAATTAAATAAAGATAATGACTGCTTTAATTTTACAACTAAGGAGTCAGTTCTTATTTAGAGATAAGTTCTTTTTATCAGGACCACCAATTTTAAAGCTACTTTGGCCGATAGTGCTTTAATAACTGCAGCTACTTCTGAAAAGCAATTTCTCATTTATCACCCTGAGGCTGATGTCATGGATGACGTTTTTGTCACTCTATCTATGAATTGCTAACCGGGGCATCCATGCTTTCTCTTAATTCTGCATAATCCTTAGTTATCTCATCTGCAACATGTTGCTCTCTGAACTGAGCAATTTTCTTCCAGACCTTTATAGATTCAGGTTGGAAATCTAGACTTTAATCTTAATCTACTAGTCTCATAAATAATTTTTGTGTTTCTTCTCGTTCCTTAATCATGGACAATACTCTTGTAATGGGAGTATATTGAAACCAGATAGTAACAAATACTTTACCATCTCTGAGAAGGACATAATTGCTTGCATAGATTGCCTACTCCAAGCTAGCTTTGAAATTTTCAATTCTCACAGCTTGGGTAATAATCTTGTTTTCTTTATATATGGTAAAATAAAAATTAGTTTTGATTATTAACCTTCTGTGGGTCAACAAATTCCTTAGCCATAACAGAACGGAGATCTCAAATTTGATAAGGAAAAACGAACAGTTACATCTTCACCGCAATCCATAATTATGCTAATAATATAACTGGTAATTATTCTTGAGTTTGAACTTAAGAATTTTAAGGATTCCTGCACAATATTTGGAAGTAATTTACACAGATCATTATCATTTCTATTGATCTCGATAATTTCTGTCAGTCCTGCATCTGTGTAGCGGAGACTATTTTTTGCCATTTCTGAGGGAATTCTTAGATTTAGACCTCCATATCCTTGCCAATGGATTATGGGGTGTAACATAGAACACTCTTTGAGAGAATTATCTATCGAGTCCACTTTTTTAATCTTTCTGGTATAGGCCACTTCTGGCGGAATGTATGAACTCATTTCATCAAGAAGTCTATCTCTTTCCATTATTAACTGAAGGAAATCTTCTTCATCCTTTTTGTGGATTTCAAGTTATTTTTCTAAATATGAAATATATGAAACAACTTAATCTATAAAGTGTTATAGTTGTTTGAAGTTTCTTTTAGCTAATTCTCTATGTAATCCATAACACAACATAGATCCATCTTTTGAAAGATCATAATCGTACTTTATGAAGTACCAGGTATTTTCATCCTTGCAGATGTTTAAAACCTCAGGGTTATCTACCCTCATGATCTTCATGAATGTCATTAGATTCATTTTTCGACACTTTCATCATGATTTCCTTAGGAGATTGTTGGATTTCCTATTTTTTGAATTTAGTTGTTCCAAAAATAATATCTCAATTTAATTCATCACAATCAGGATTTTCATCCTCAAAACTTTTATCAACTTTATCCTCTTCATGAGTTTGGTTTTGAATATATGATGATTCATTGGCCTTCCCCATAGCCTCTTGTTTGTGATCTGACATATTACCAGAGTTTTTACAACTCTCCTCCTGTAAAGGAATTTGATTTGGAACTTTTAAATTTTCAACGGCACGTTCACTAGCCTGTTGATTTGGAATCGATAAAGATTCACTGACACTTTCAGAAGCCTCTTGGTTTAGAACTCCAAATTCCTTGGCCCTTCCACTGGCCTTTTGGTTTGGAACAACTGAAAGTTCACCGACACTTCCATCAGCCTTCTTTGAGCCATCATGGCTACCCTCCTATAAAGGAGTTGGGTATTGCGGCCTTCTCATAGCGGCCAATTCACCTTCACCCTTTTGATGAAGTTCTTCTCTGAATCTTTTTACTTGTTCAGGAGTAAGGCCAAGTTTTTTAGCTGTTTTTTCTTAAAAATCTTCAGGAACTCACGCTTTCGGCGCTAGAGAATTTTTCTCGTTGTTCTTTTCAATCAAAGATTTTTTCCTTTGGCTTTTTGTTAGCCTTTTTTGGACTAACCAGTTCTTTCAAACTCGCTGGCTTCTTCTTAAGACACTCTGTAGAGATATGTCCTTAAGATTTATATATCCAGCACATAACATCTTTCGATGTTGCAACTTTTCTTTTTGTTCTTGAAGAACTAGAGCCATCGCTCTTGGAGTCTTTACTCCCTTTCTTGACTTTCTTTGTGCACTATTTTCGAGTGTGACCCTCCTTTTTACAGATCCAACATAGTTTGTTTTTTACGGCAGAGTCTATCTGCAAAATTAGACAATTCACGAGAAAGAGAATTAGCTATTACATTTTTATCAAAAGAAATATATTCAATATCAAACTTGTAATTGCTAAACCATTCTTGCAATCTTAAAAGTCTAGTTTGTCTAAGCTCTTTAAGATTCTGATTCATAAATCCTTTTACATATGTTGAATCTGTTCTAATTACGAACCTTTTAGGAGCAAGAAAGATATAAAAGGCTTTTATACTATTTTTTACTACTAGGACTGCCTTTTCATGGATTGTATAATTAATTTATGATCCTTTAAAGGTTCCAGACTAATACTTACAGATTTTTTCTGGTTTTCTATCTTTGATTTTTAATACTGCTCCCCAGGATTTTTCTAAAGCATCTATCTCTAGGACTAATTCATCTGCATCTGATGGCAAATTAAGACAAGACAAATTTTTCATTTTATCTTTTTCCTTGATGACAGCTTGAGTGTCCTCATCATCCCAAAACCAAGGAACTTTATCAGATGTTTTCTTTGATATTCTTCCTAAGTCTTTGGAAAGATTTTACGAACTTTCTAGTATAGTTAGCAAGTCTGCAAAATCTTTGTACTTGCTTCCTATCTTTTAGTTCGTCAGGAAAGTTAATAAGTTTTTCAGAAATGTGGCTTTGTAGCTTAATTTTTCATTTTTTCAATTTCCATTCCTAAAAAATTTATATTTTCCTTAAACTATTCTATCTTTCTTTCAGATAAAATCATACGTTCATATTTGAAGATATCAATTACTTGTTCAAGGTGATTCATATGTTTTTTTTCGTTATTACTAAAAACTAACACATTGTCTATATAGACCGCACAAAAAATTTTCAATGCTATAAAAGCATTGTCCATTTTGCCTTGAAATACGCCTGGAGCATTTTTCAAGCCAAATGACATTACCAACCATTCATACATCCCTTGAGGTACATTAAAGGTTGTAAGGGCTACAGAGTCTTCTTTCAACTTTACCTGCTAATAACCACTTTTTAGATCAAATTTAGAAAAGATAGAAGGCTGTTTAATACTTACCCTATCTATAACATCTCATACTATAGGGATCTTATAACTATCATCCTTTGTTGCTTTATTTATCTGATGATAGTCTATAACTATTCGTGCTTTTCCCCGCATTTGCTCTGCATGGCTTATTACCATAAAGGTTGGACTAGAATGCGGGCTATTACTATCCCTAATGAAATCTTTTTCGAGCAATTCATGAATTTGTTTGTCAAATTCCTCTATCATCTCACTGGTATATATTATATTTTTGGTTCTGATGATAGTGCTGAGATCTTTCAGCTCTAATTTAGTAGTTATATCATTTAGCACCTATAACTTTAGCGGATCTTCACTAAAATTATCAGTTAATTTTATAAGAAACTTATTCCACTTAGTTCCTTTTAGCTAGGGTTATGTAATAGGTTTTTCTATCACCCCTTTTGCTTTAAAACACAATTCTTCGTACCATGAGGTAACTTTTGACTCTTGGTCAAAAAAACAATCTAGCCAAGTTTTACCACGCTGGGCTTCCACTTTGAATGCTTGTTCGAATGGTATAGATCCACACAACTCTGATATTTTAACTGGATAAAAATTAAATTTTAATTTATTTTTAGGATTTGTTAAAGATGTGATTTTTGCCCCTTTAGAAAAGTATTTCCTAAAATGATTTTGCGTCAAGATAAGGGAATGTCAGGACCTTATCAATAGTAAACTTTTATCCACTTATGATAACATGAACTTGTTTTGCAAATTGTGTTACTAAGTTCACTTCTCCTCCTGCCATACGTAGTATCATAGGTTGGTTCAATAGTTTCCACCATTCATCAGGGAGTGCATTGGGTTTAGCACTAGTTATTTTTGCACCTGCGTCAACTAACGCATTCAAAGAGTAATCATAATAATCAGAAAATTTAAATGTTAAAGAGATGTGTGTACTCAAACTTAATTCTTCTGTACTGAATATCTTTGATGATGTCATGGTATCAGGACATACCATTTGTCCAAACATCCTCGAAAGTGTAACACCCATCATTTCTCCTAAACATTTTTTGTGTATATTTTGAGTATAAATTTATTTTTTATTGGCTTAATTAATTAATTTTGAAATAAGTATAAATATTTACTTATTAATTACTTATGATAATGATAGAAAATGAGT
>CANXYC012162742.1:0-15326 GCA_948193065.1 Aleurites moluccanus | reverse complement strand
GAGATTGAGTTTTTAAGTTGAGTATTCCTGCCTTTCATTTATCAGGCAGTGAAATTATTTTGCTTATTATGTAATTATTTTATGGTCATTGTGTTAAAAATCTATGGAGCTCCGCATTGTTATTTTCTATATCAGATTTCTGGTCATATTTCTATGGGTTATTCTGTTAAGCAGATTTTTTTTTAAAATAATGATGTTAAGTTATTGAGTTTCTGTTGACAGTCAGGCTTACTATGGGTTCCGGAAGCCTTATACTTTCCCATTCCCTAGTGCCGGTCACGTGCCCAATGAGGTCAGGTCATGACAGTAATAGAGCTCTTAACAAGGCTGCTTCAGGTGGCATTATTAGGAATGAGAAAGATGAGTGGATTAGGGGCTTCTCTCATTTCCTGGGTTCTTGCTCTCTTGAAAGAGCCAAAATGTGGGGCTTGAATGATGGAGCTAAGTGTTACATATTATAGAAGGAAATGGAAAATGAAGAAGGACAGCAATGAATTTACTTGATGAAGGGCTGAAATAAATAGTTAACTAGCTAATAATAATAAATAAGTGTGTTGCTATTAGTACAAGGTCACATGTCAGCAGATATAGGATAGTTGTATAGTATCCAAGCTTAATTTTTGGGGGAAAAAGTTGTTAGAGTTGGTTAAGAGTTATACCAGCAGTAGTACATACGATACTACTGAAACAAATGTATAAAAATAGTTAAATGATTGTAGATGTAACGCATTCCAGAATTCTATTAATGAAATATTCTTCTTTTCTTAATTCTTCTCTTTATTTCTCAACCCTAATTCTTCTGTCCTTCTCATTCTTCAATTTCCTCTTCTTTTTTCAATTACAAACCCTATAATTGAACCTGTTCTAAGTTAAGAATTGACTAGCTTAACATATGGTATCAAAACTGCTACGATAAGGCTATTATTCAGTGATTAATTCTGAGCATGACTAAGTCTGTTGTGGTGTCAAATGAATGGGTTAGACTAGCTGAGATGGAGGAGCAAGTGCGAGAACTTCATGGGTAACTCTGAGATCCATGGCTGAGTTCCAAGAATACAAAGAAAAGAATGATGAAAGATTTGATGAGATTAAAGAACTCTTGAAAAGGTTAACTGCGGAGAAGGGAAAATTAAGGATTGATTCTCAGGAGGCTGCTGAGATTAAGAAACAGAAATGTTGAAATGGGAAGCAGTAAGACTGATGGAATTGGAGACAAGAGGATTCTGCCTATCCCTTATGTGGCATGGGGAGGAAATAGCAGTGAGGCTGCAATGCAAAACCAAGAAAGGCTTCCTAGATTGAGAGTTTCATATCAGAACATTGAAGGTAATTATCTTGGACATAGAAACCCTAATTCATTCTTTTGTCAAAAGATTGATTTAATGACTTTCAATGGGGAAAAACTAAGAGTTCAGCTTAAGAAATGTGATAAATATTTCAATGTTTATCAGATTCAGAGGCACAGAGGCTGTCAATAGCCTACCTGTACCTTGTGGAAAAAGCTGACTCATGATTTCAGAATTGGAATAGGGGAAGGGTGAAGTCTTGGAGAGGATTCGAAGAAGCATTGCGTGAGAGGTTTGGGGATGATGATGTAAGTAATGTTATTGAAGAATTTATAAACTTAAGGCGGGAAGGAACAGTAGGGGATTACTTAGATAAATTTGAAGATCTAAGGTTGAGGTTAGAAAGGTTTATGCCAGAACTCAGGGAGGAGTATTTTCTGTCTGGCTTTGTATGAGGACTGAGAGAAGAAATCGGATTAGTAGTGAAAAATGCTTAAACCTAAATATGTAGCTAAGACTGTGGAAGTGGCCAAGCTGCAAGAAAGAGTGTTAGGCAAAGGGTTTAAGGCTGATGTAACTAATTCCTGGAACCCTAAACTTGTGAACTACCATAATAAAAACCCTACCTATACACCATTCCAAAATAAACTTGCATTGAACTATTCTCAATTTCCAAAGCCACCAAGCCCAAATTTCATTCTTAAACTTGAAAATCTAAACCAGAAAGGTCAACCCAACCCCACTAATACCTATACAAATAAACCTACCAATGCCAATAATACAATTCCAAAGTCATTTCCACCGCCTCCTCCTTTCAATAAACAACCAAACAAAACCTGTTATAGATGTGGTGACAGGAATTACCATGGACACCAATGCAAGCCTAAAACCTTGGTAACCCTTTCATGTGAGGAAGAAACAGAACCAGTGGAGGTTGAACTTGGGGTAGAGGAAATTACCACAGAAGGAGAGTTGATGGAGGAAGAGTTAGAACTTTCAGTTCATGCTATAGAGGGCAGTCAAAGAGTCGAGACAATCAAGATTGTTGGAAGATATAGAAATAGACAATTGGTGATATTGATAGATACTGGAAGCACAAACAACTTCATTAATCACACAGTGGCTAAGGATTTGAAGTTAGCACTTATCCAAATTTCAACATCTGTTATCACAGTTGCGGATGGTAGGAAATTGATTTGTGATCATTAGTGCCAAGGGTTTAAATGGAGTATGCAAGGGCATGATTACACTTTTAATTTGAGAGTTCTCAAGTTAGATAACTTTGATGTCATTTTGGGAGTAGATTGGTTAAAGAATTTAAGTCCAGTCTTGTTTGATTTTGATAAATTCAGCATTTCTGTCAGTCTGAAAAGGCAGCAAGTAGTAGTAAAAAGCATACAACAAGGCAATGATTGTAAGGGAACTGATAAAATTCTGAGAAGGAAATGGTTAGATTTTCAAACTCCCTTATTCTACATCTGTCACATTGAGCATTTTGTTCAGAGTCAACCAGCCTTACCAACAACAGAAGCTCAGATGCAACCTGAATTGAGTCGGCTATTGGAATCCTTTAGTACGGTGTTTGCAAAACCAAAAGAATTACCTCAATTCATAACCACTCAATTCCTCTTGTATCAAATGCACAACCTATCAATGTCAGGCCGTAGAGGTATCCCCATTTCCAGAAGCAGGAAATAGAGAAATTAGTCATTGAAATGTTAGAAAACTCAGTGATTCAACCAAGTACTAGTCCATTCTCTTCTCCTGTGTTGTTGGTCAAAAAAAAGGATGGCAGCTGGAGGTTTTGTATTGATTAAAGAAGACTTAACGAGGCTACCATTAAGGACAGATTTCCTATTCCAATAATTGAAGATATATTGGATGAATTGCATGGGGCTAACCTATTTTCAAAGCTGAATTTGAGGGCTGGGTACCACCAAATCAGAATGCAGCCCCAAAATATTGAAAAACAGCTTTTAAGACTCATCAAGGGCACTATGAGTTCACTGTTATGCCCTTTGGGCTAACAAATGCTCCTACCACCTTTCAGACACTTATGAATAGCATTTTTCAGCCCTACCTCAAAAGATTTATGTTGGTCTTCTTTGATAACATACTGGTATATAGTAGATCCTGCCAGGACCATCTGAAACACTTGGGAACTATCCTTTAAATTTTAAAGGATCAGTCCCTATTTGCCAAGTTTTCAAAGTGTTCATTTGCTCAACAGGAAATTGAGTATCTAGGACACATCATTTCAGTCAAAAGAGTGTCTACTGACTCAAAGAAAATTAAGGCTATGCTGGATTGGCTTAGTCCATCTACTGTTAAGGAGTTAAGAGGGTTCTTAGGACTGACTGGGTACTATAGAAAGTTTATCCACCATTATGGTATACTCAGTAAACCTCTTACTGATTTGCTTAAGAAGGAAGGATTTCAATGGAGCAAGAAAGCACAACAAGCATTTGAAGACCTCAAGACCAGAATGACACAAGCACCAGTGTTGGCACTGCCTAATTTCAATTGTCCTTCCACAGTGGAAACCGATGCAAGTAGCTAGGGTATGGGAGCAGTGTTGCAGCAACAAGGCCACCCAATTGCCTTCATTTCCAAGGCTTTTGGTCCCAGGAACAACAATCTATCAGTATATGAAAGAGAGCTATTGGTTATTACCTATGCAGTCTCCAAATGGAGACATTAATTGGAGCAAGGTCAGTTCTTTATTAAGACTGACCATGAAAGCATTAAATACCTCCTGGAACAAAGATTACGCACCAACTTACAACAGAAGGAAATCTCAAAGTTGCTTAGCCTGGATTACAAGATTCTTTATAGAAAATAGGTAGAAAATAAGGTAGCAGATGCTCTATCTAGAAGGGACCATGGGATGCAGCAGAGTGTAGGTCAGCAGCAGGACAATTACTCTTGTGCAGCCCTATTCCAAGTAGTACCTACTTGGATGAGCCATATCATTAACTCTTATGAGCAAGATTCTAAGGCTCAAGACTTACTACAATAGGTAGCAATAAACAAGAGTAGTAATCCAGGATTTGAATTAAGGAATGGAGTCCTATGGCACAAAGACAAGCTGTTCATAGGAACAAACACAACTCTCGGGCAGCAATGAATTCAGACCTATCATGACAGTGTTTTAGGAGGGCATTTTGGCATTCAAGCCACTTATGCTAGGTTGCATAGGCACTTTTATTGGCTTGGTATGCTTAACGATATTAAGGACTGGATTCAAGGCTGTGACACTTGTGTTAGGTGCAAACCTGAGCACTGTGTCTATTCAAGCCTATTACAACCTCTGCCTATTCCAAACTAGGCCTATCAGCATATCTCAATGGACTTCATTGAACAATTGCCCAAGTCTCATGTTAAGAATGCTATATTGGTAGCGGTTTGTCGATTCACCAAATTTGCTCACTTTCAGTCCTTATCGCACCATTTTACTGCCCAAACTGTTGCTCAAATATTCTTAAATGAGGTGTTTAGACTGCATGGAGCACCACAGGGCATAGTGAGTGACAAGGATAGTTTTTACCAATAATTTTTGGAAAGAATTGTTCACCTTGCTGGGCACTACACTCACTTATAGCAGTGCATATCATCCACAAACTGATAGCCAAATAGAGAGGGTGAATCAATGTTTGGAATCCTATTTGAGGTGCATGACTCATCTACATCCTAAAGAATGGAGCAAGCACTTGTTATTGGCAGAATGGTGGTATATCTCTTCTTACCATAGTGCCTTAAAACTGTCTCTCTTTGAGGCACTATATGGTTATCCTCCTCCATTTCCTCCAGTCCTATTACTTGATTCATCAAAAGTCCAAGTTGTATAAGACTTCTTGCAGCATAGACAGCAATTATTGTACACCTTAAAAGACAACTTAACTACTGCTCAGAATAGAATGAAGCAACAGCAGGACAAGCACAAGTCTGAGAGGTCATTTGAAGTGGGTGACTGGATTTTTCTTAAATTGCAACCCTACAGGCAAACTTTTATAGCCCTTAAAAAACATCTTAAGCTTATTGCTAAATACTATGGCCCCTTTCAGGTTCTTGAGAGGATTGGACAGGTAGCCTACAAGTTACAACTTCCACCTACTATTACTATACATCCTGTGTTCCATGTTTCCTTGCTCAAGAAAAAATTAGGAGAGCATGTCACACCCCCGCAGGAATTGCCTGTTCTACAGGCTGAAGTTCCTGTAACAGAACCAGAGCAAGTTCTACAAATAAGAACTATAACAAGGAACAACACTACTGTTTTCCAAGGCCTAATCAAGTGGACCAATCAACCTAAGGAAGATGCTACTTGGGAAGATTACTCGTTTATTCAAACTCAGTTTCCTGATTCTACTCTTTCTTGGGGTCAAGAAAGAACTCAACGGGAGGGTATTGTTACATATTATAGAAGGAAATGGAAAGGGAAGAAGGACAGCAGTAAATTTACTTGATGAAGCGCTAAGATAAATAGTTAACTGGCTAATAATAATAATAAATAACTGTGCTACTATTAGTACAAGGTTGCATGTCAGCAAATATAAGATAGTTGTATAGAATCCAAGCTTAGTTTTTGAGGGGAAAAGTTGTTAGAGTTAGTTAACAATTGTAATAGCAGTAGTACAGACTATACTAATGAAACAAATGTATAAAACTAGTTAAATGATTGTAGATGTACCGCATTCCAGAATTCTATTAATGAACTATTTCCTTTTCTCTTAATTCTTCTCTCTATTTCTCAACCCTAACTCTTATGTCCTTCTCATTCTTCAATTTCCTCTTCTTTCTTCAATTACAAACCCTAAAATTGAACCTATTCTAAGCTAAGAATTGACCAGCTTAACACTAAGCTTGCTTGGGATATGGGCTATAGAAATGTTATCCTTGAGACCGATGCTAAGCTTATTGTGGAACATATCCAGGAGTCCCATGGGGATCAGAATTCTAATTGTCAGGACCCTTTGTTGAAAGTTATCAAGCAGCAATTCAAGCTTGACTGGAACTTAAAGATTATCCATGCCATGCGTGAGAGTAATAGGTGTGCAGATTTCATGGTAAAGTCTGCTCTTGATCAAGACCTTGGCCTGCGAGTTCTCCATTTGCCTCCAAGTGGAGTAGTTGATATTTTGTTTAGTGATGCTATTTGTTGTAACAGGTCTTAGGTGTTTTGTATTTGTCACTTTTATCCAAAAAAAAAAAAAAACCTATGGAGTCATATGAACTCAATAAGAAAAGAATTGAACTAATTGATCAATTTGTAACAATTTGCCCAATTCACTTGATTCAGGTACATTTGCAATTCAGCTCATATATTCGAACTGAGAGAGTGGAGAATTGAATTCAATCATACAATTCTGATAAAATATGATAATGAGTATTTCATTATTAGTAAATAAATATAAAATTGAAATGAACTTTAAAATTATGATAGGATAAGTCACAGTAGGCTGCATATTCAAATATTCCAGATAGTAAAAAGACATATCAAAGGCAACCTAGACATAATCGTTTATTTATCATGTTTGCGATGCTTGAAATAGTATACTGAACTAATTTAAGCTACCAATCCAACTTCCACATACTATACATGTGGATTTTAGAGTATCTTATGAGAAAAAGGTTATTTGTATTCTATTTTTTTTCACATTGAATCACCAGAAGACAAACTCCATATAAATAAAAGGTAATAATCAAGCACAGACAGCCACCATTGCTTTCCAAGCATGTTAAGGTAACTCTTAAGGAACTCAACTAGTCAGAACACAGAGCTTTACCAAAGATGCTGTTATCAGAGCTCAAATACAGCCGGCAAACCAAATCCTCAGAACAGAAAGTGAAGAATTAAAATATTTATATTAACTCACAAGAACATTACGACACTCTTGGGGTGAAGATCCAGCAGGTGAACAAGAAGCACCCTCCCGAAAGTCATGTTGTCTCAGTGTCCCGTCTTCACTAGCACTCCAAACCACATTAGGGTTTCCTACTTCAACCTGAAAAACAATAAGATGCAGATGCAAGTAAACAGTAAGCAAGAAAATAAATTTACTTATTCAGCAGATCAAACAACAGAAAACTTTTTTTTCTTGTGTTCAAATTACACCATAAATGTAATCCCCTTTCTTCTTCATCTATCTGATGAGATCTTACAGCTAATTTTTTTACTCTTCTAGTGTGACATTGATACACTGCTGAGGGAGCAATGGCATTATCATTTAGGCCTCTCCCACTTAGGCGAGACAAATTAAACAAGCGGACCTGGGGAGGAGGGAGGGAAAAATAAGGTTAATAAATACATTAAATTTATGCAGATAGCATACACTTTACACTTATAAAGTTCAATTCATCAGAAAATTACTTCAGCATCTCCAGCTCCAGAGACCACGAGCTCATCAGAAGTTTCAGGAATAAATTTTGTACAGAATATGTTTGCAGAATGCCCAGTATCTATAGAATGCAAAAGTTTTCGGCCATTATAGCTCCATATATTCATCTGCATAAAATTGAAACATTACCAAATATATTCTACAGCCAATATGTGATAGCTTGTCACTCTGTGCACATGCACATAATCACGAGCATGCATTGTGTGCGAGTGTGCAAGCACATTTAAGGGAGATAGAATGGGAAAATTAGCATGTACAGCCTTAACAGGATAATGGCAAGCTCACTGCATTCAGTGCATCACTGTTTGGAAACCATTAGTTCAAAGATTTACATAAGTAGACTCCAATAAATCACCCAAATATAGATTCAGGACCACAGCCATACTTCCCTTCCTCCCACATAACCCTGCATCCTCCTTTTATCTCCTTGTACAGAAATCACGGAAATTTAATAAAAATTGTAGAAAAGATAAAAGTTTCACCAACTATCTAAAAGAAAGCACAATAATAGTCCACTTCACACAACCATTAGTTAAAAATTAAGGGCAAACCTTAACTGTCTAACTTGAAAGTACAAGGTTATCCCAAATATTGGTAAGAGAATTTGGTTGAAAATTAGAGTTGCCCAAAATGACTGGTCCAACAGTGTTCGACAATTGAGAATACATATATGTATGAGGCCAGCAGTCTTACAAGGTACAGTTAAGAATGTTTAACCTCACATATTGCCAACAATGTTAAATCAGCCACCAAGACAAGCAAGCGTAACTTCCAGACACCAAAGTGTTTCTGTATATGGTCTTAGGTGACAAATTGTAATGTACTCAATTGCAAAAGATTTCTGACACACACATCCACTTTATGACTTCTGTTTCTTCCTATTTTATACTTATAATTTGAAAATTTAAGAAGCAGTTACCCGGGTGTCATCTGATCCAGAAATCAAGAGTGAACCAGTAGAATTCCAAGCTATAGAGTTGACACAACCTTGATGTCCCTGTTACAGATATGGGAAGAGAGAGATATCTAGATTATAGTTATATCAAAATGAAAACATAATTTTTCTAATAGGTAACAAATGCTACATGTATGAAGATAGCTTTGCATGTATCCAACGAAGGTACATGATCATTCAGCAACCAATTAAGAAGTAAATGATCATTATTCATGAGAGCAGCATTGTTAACAGATTGGCATAATATATGAATCAACAAAAGTAAGCTAATATCCTATTCAATTTAAGCAGACATTTTATAAGTCTACCATATGCTTTAGAATGCAATAAGATGCAAAAGGAAATCATGGAGGAAAATAATGAGAGATGATATAAACAATGAATATACACTTATTAAAACCACAAAATCAGCAAAGCAAACACTAAATTTGAAATCTACACTAACCTCTAATTCCTTCTCCAGGGAAAGTCTTCGTATCATTGATGAATGCATTTGTGCACTGCGACTGATGTCCTACATTAAGAACAAAGCATTTCCTTTAGCTGGTGTCAATCCGAAAGATGTAAATCCGAAAGAAACATATCCTTCCATGTACTGATGTTAAAGCACTAAACAAAATTAACATATCTATAATTTTTCATTGAAATAATAAATGCAAAACCGAAAAGAATTATCATCCCCTCTCTCTCTCTCTCTCTCTCTCTCTCTCTCTCTCTCTCTCTCTCTCTCTCTCTCTCTCCCAGCTTAAAGAAGCAAAATAAAATTCTCATTCCTCGATTACAACTCAAAAACAATCACCAGATAAGCTTAGTAACACTTCAAAACAACATTTACATAATTACATTTGCTTTACACCTTATTAGGTCTCTATTTGAAACACTAACTTCGATTATAAAATCACAAATCAGAAACAAACCATAATAGAAAAACCTAATCATTCTTAAGCACAAGCACGCACCATCCAGAAATTAATATACATAAAGAGCTATTCAAGTTATATCACAAACAAAATTGAAATAAATAGAAGTGAGAAAGAAGAAGAAGAGAAAATACATGGTGACGAGCGTCGAAGTGTCTAGTCTGCAGCAATTTATAGATATTGCCATCGTAAAAATCAGAAGTATCCATCTTTTAATTTTTCAAGGGGAAATTCGAAACTCTCAGCAAAATTTCGAAAATCACAACTTCGATCAAAATTTGATTGATTGATTGATCAGAAGAAGCAATTTTTGTGAATTATAGAGTCGGTTTTACTTTTATATTTTGATCGTAATGCTCATGTATGGTTACGCCACGACCACTCTCCAAGTAAATTTCAACGATGGTCCTGAACCTTCGACTCACCTGTGTATTATAATCCATCTCCAAAACGTTAATTAACGGGGTGTATACTGTATTGGATGAATAAAATTAAAAATTTTGATGGATTTAAAAAATTAAGAGTATTTAATAATAATTTTTAAAATTTTATAAGAGTGGGTATTTAAATAATGATTATTAAAGATTTTAAAAAATCTATAGAAATTAAAAATATTATCTCTTACTAAAAAGATAGTTTTTTTTTTTTTTTATCCGTTCTAAATTATAGTCCATTTTTTTTTTTTAGAAGTTAGTTTAATAGATAATTATCAAATATATTTTTTATTAATTTATATAAATATCATCACATATATAATTATATTTTTATTTGATAAAATAATCTTTTAATATTCTTATATAAGAGTATTATAATAACTAATTAAAATAAATGATTTAATTATTATAAATATTGAAAAATAAAAAAAAAACATTGTGATGTGTATAATAAGAGTACTTTAGGCAATAGTATTTTAATAAGAAAGTTATAAAATTAATATAATAAATTTAAAATAATTAAATTTTTTAATCTATACATAAAATAAAATATGATTATATTTTTTTTAGAATGATAGAGTATTCAATTATAATTTTTATAAAATATATAAAAGTAAATTAATATTCAAAAATTATTTACTTTTATAAATAATAATTTTTATATATTTTTACTTACTTTTATATAGTGAAATGAATAAAAAATAGGATGGCTTTATTGTCAAAGAGATGTAACCACAACCTATTAATTGTGATAATTCTTTTTTGCAAAAGGCATTCTTAAACCCTTTACTTTTTTATTATTGAATCTGTATAGTTTAATTTTTATTGATTAAACCCTCTAACTTTTATTTTTCAATACATCAAGTCGTTTTTTAATGGAAATTGACGGGAGTGCACTATACGGATGTCAAAAGCGCATTCAAATAATTAAAAATGCTGACTATGATTGTAAAAATTGATGTGGAACATAAAAAAAATTAAAAAATATAATTTATTTTTTAAATCCCAACACAGCATCACCTTTCTTCTTCTTCACCACCCCTGCCACTCCCTCATTGTCATTTTATCAAACACTTTACATGCATACTCTCCACGCAACAAATCATGAAATAAATTTTGTACCTCCATCTCCCTCTGTGTTATCAGAGTATTAATAGTCTCATCATACTTGCCCAATGCTATATACACATTTGAAGCATCAATCTCTACACGAAGCAAATCTGAACTAAGACCCCAATTCTTCAAAATCTTATGTGACAACTCATTCTACTCCAATGCCTTCTCGTGCTCCTCCAACCCACTATAAATGACCCTAAGAAGTCTAATATCATGTGCAACCTCTACATAATTATTCCCCAGTACTCCTATTTATATCCAATTTTTTGATGCTTTCTTCGTGAATCTTCTCTCTATCTCTCTGCTCTACTTTCAAAAAGAGAAAAATTATATTTCTATAAATCATCATTTTCTCTTTCTTCTAAACAAAACATAGAGATCATAGCCACAAAAGAAGAGAAACTCAGTAAGGTCCAATTCGTAAATGGGTTGGATATGTCCGAGTCAGTTAAAAATTCTGATTTAGCAATCATCAACATCGTCAATAATGCCATTGCTGTCAAGTGTGCTGTTACTTGCACTAAAGTCTGGGTAGCCATCAAAATTAACCAAGAAGGGTCTCAAAAATTGGAAGAATCTCTCATGAAATCGATCACCCGGATTAAAAGAGGGTCCTGATTTCGGGATTAAGGGTAAGGAATCCATGAAATAAGAAATGGATTTGGATTGTATAGAGACGTCAGTGCCTGAAAATGAGTCTTTAAGAATATCATTTGATGACATTCTATAGGCAACAAACACAAATTCCTATCTATTAATAAATGTGTCAATAGTTAGATCACCAATGGAGAAAAGCCTCATGAATTTGAGATCAAAATAAAAGCGGAGTTTGATATCTTCACAATCAATTTGGATTTGGGGCTAAGAGGAAAGGGGAAAGGAAAGGAGGGTGGGAGGCAAATATGGTAGGAGAAGTGATAAGAGGCAGAGTTGAGAGAGAAAAGTAGGTGTAAGGGTTCCAATTGCAATGAACGGTGTCTTTTTTTTAATATCTATTTTTTATTTTTTTTCATTTTCCATGTCATAAAAAACTATCATACTCAGCATAATGATTTCATTGGACACACGTATAGTGTACTGTCAATTTCCTTTAAAAAGTGACTTGATGCATTGAAAAATAAAAAGTTTAAGGGTTTAATTGACAAAAATTAAATTATAAGGATTCAATAGCTAAAAAATAAAAAATTGAAGGGTCTGAGGATGCGTTTTGTCTTTTTTTCCATATATATCCTTCTATTCATTTCTCCATATTATTAATTATTATACCATTTCTATTTTATACACACTTGTTCTCTCTCCACTCTTAATAATTAATTTCTCTTTACTCTTTTTTCTCTCCATAATTTGTTTTTCTATTTTTTTAATTTAATGATTAAAATTTTATTTTGTATTTACTAGTATAGTTTGTTTTTCTTAAAAATAAAAAATTAAATTGATAATCAAATGCAATAATTTTTTTAATCAGTAATTTTATTATTTTGGAAATAATTTTAATAATTTTTTAATTTCTTTATTTTTTATATATCCTCTGTTAAAAAAATAAATATTTGAGTATCCAATAAAATGAGAAAAATTATTAAAAAAACTTTGTATCTAGAGATCCTAAATCTACAAATAGAATTAATTTTTTTATAAATTTTTTATAATTTTGCCATCATCATCTTCCCTTTTTCTTTCGAACTAAAGCAAACAACAATCCAACTAAAAAACTAATTTATTTTTTAACCGAGCATATATAAAAAATAAAGAAAGTAAAAAAATTATTAAAATTATTTCCAAAATAATAAAATTACTTGTTCAAAAAAAATTATTGCATTTGATTATCAATTCAATTTTTTATTTTTAAGAAAAACAATCATACTAATAAATACAAAATAAAATCCTAATCATTAAATAAAAAAAAAACTATATTTAAATTAATAATAGAGAGAGAAAAAAAAATAAAGAATAATTAATTATTAAAAGTGGAGACAGAAAAAGAGTGCATAGAATATAAATGGTATAATAATTAATAACAGAAAGATAAGAATAGAAGGATATATCTGGAAAAAAAATTTATCACAATTAATAGGTTATGACCAAAGTTGTTTTGAATGTGGAAATTAGATTCATTCTAAAAAATATATTTAAAAACCTTTCACTTCTCTTAAGAGATCAGTTATACTTTTTTTCAAAGTATAGAAAGTTTTCTTTAATGAAAGTTTTCATTTTTTTTTTAGATTTCATTTGAAAAGTCTGAAATTTAAATTGGAATTTAAATTGAAATTAAATTTTTCAATTTTAGTGTTTGACATTTAGAATTAAAATTAAAATTTTGACTACAATTCTATGAAATTGTATTATAATTGAAAAATTAATTCCACAACTACATTCTCAACATATAAAAATTACAATTTCATAATTACCACTACAATCCTCTCTCCTACCCCCACCGCCATCGCCATCGCCATCGCCACATGATGTGGAGAGTGTTTGCTTAGAATTCTTGAACCGCTTAGATAAGAAGAAACAGAAGTAGAAGCCCAAGTAGTTTATGGGCTAGTTGGGTTCGGGCCCGTTTGGCCTTCTGAGAGCAGCTTATTTTGGGCCTTTATCGACCATAATCCAATGGGAAATGGCCCAACGAATCAAACTTATTGCTAAAGCGATTACCGACAATCTTTTTAGGTCAAATTTCAATATTTATGCCTCCATTTTGACAGTTTTATATTTTTTATCTATTTTTGGCAATTTTTGTTTCCTTATTTAATTTAGGTAGGAAAATCTGTTGATGCGCTTTTTTTAAGACAGTTATTATGTAATATTTTTATTTCCATGATGATGTAGATTTGGTGATTTATTTCTTTTTCAGAATAAATTATCAAATCAGCCTCCTAGGGTTTTCTTAAGTTCATTCTCTATAAATGGATTGTAAAACTCTAGGATTTGGCAGCTTTTTTATTAATAAAATATTCAATTCTCTATTTCTGAGTTTCACACTCTTGTTTGAACGCTTATACGCTACGTCAGGTGGTATCAGAGCAAATGGCTACAGTTAGTGAAAGCGGTGGTCTTCTTGACGATGCTCAGGAGACTGAAGCCCCGATCCTTGGGGACGAAATGTTGCAACGATTGGAGCAACGTATACAGGGACACTTAGAACAACAGATGGATCGCAGATTTCGTCTTTCCGAACAACGATTTGATGATATTACATACCGTCTTGATGCTCTCGGTATTGATGTGAACGGGAACCGGCTAAACAACAGAAGGCCAGGGCAGCTATTGCTCATGGTGACCCAGTCGATAGACCTATTCCTGTTCGCAGGCAGACTCATCATGAAGACAGTTCATCATGAAGACAGTCGATAGACCTTTATTAGCAGAGTTTAGTGAGTTGATGCCAGAGGAGGTTCCAACTGGGTTGCCGCTAATGAGGGACATTCAGCACCATATTAACCTGATTCCTGGAGCTAGCTTACATAATCTTCCACATTACAGGATGAGCCCGAAGGAAAGTGAGATTCTGAAGGAGAAAGTGGAGGAGTTGCTGCAAAAGGGGCATATTTAAGAAAGCATGAGTCTTTGTGCGGTGCTAGCTTTATTGACTCCAAAGAAAGATGGCAGTTGGCGGATGTGTGTGGACAACAGGGCCATCGACAAAATAATAGTGGGCTATAAATTTCCAATTCCTAGATTGGATGACATGTTGAACAGATTACATGGAGCTAAGTGGTTCTCAAAGTTGGACTTGAAGAATGGATATCACCATATGCGGATTCGACCTGGATGAGTGGAAGACAGCTTTCAAAACAAAAGAGGGGTTGTACGAGTGGTTGGTGATGCCCTCCGGACTCTCCAATGCTCCTAGCACTTTCATAAGGCCAATGAATCAGGTGCTTAAACCTTTTATTGGTAAATTCGTTATGGTTTACTTTGATGATATCTTGATTTACAGTAAGATAAAAGATGAGCATTTGATACATTTAAGAGAAGTGCTAATAGTTCTACAAGCCAGTAAATTTTATAATAAGTGCAGTTTTCTAACAAACAAATTGCTATTCTTGGGATATGTTCTTAATACTGATGGAATACAGGTGGATGAGGCGAAGGTGAAGGCAATCAGAGAGTGGCCTACTCCCAAAACAGTTTCTGAAGTTCGGAATTTCCATGGGTTTGCTACCTACTATAGGAGGTTTATAAAGAACTTCAGCACCATTGCAGCGCCAATCACTGAG